>CAUYLG010048790.1:0-28390 GCA_963573385.1 Cacajao melanocephalus
AGATGCTGGAGGGGATGTGGAGAAATAGGAACATTTTTACACTGTTGGTGGGAATTCAACCATTGTGGAAGACACTGTGGCAATTCCTCAAGGATCTAGAACTAGAAATACCATTTGACCCAGCAATCCCATTACTGGGTAATCTGACCCAGCAATCCCATTACCCAAAGGATTATAAATCATTCTATTATAAAGACACATGCATACATATATTTATTGCAGCACTGTTCACAATAGCAAAGACTTGGAACCAACCCACATGCCCATCAATGATAGACTGGATAAAGAAAATGTGGCACATATACACCATGGAAAACTATGCAGCCATAGAAAAGGATGAGTTCATGTCCTTTGCAGGGACTTGGATGAAGCTGGAAACCATCATTCTCAGCAAACTGACACAAGAACAGAAAACCAAACACCACATGTTCTCACTCATAAGTGAGTGCTGAACAATGAGAACACATGGACAAAGGGAGGGGAACATCATACACCAGGGCCTGTTTGGGGATGCGGGGATAGGGGAGGGATCGCAGCCGGGTGAGGGGTTAGTGGAGGGATAGCATTAGGAGAAATACCTAATGTAGATGACGGGGTGGTGGATGCAGCAAACCACCATGGCACATGTACACCTATGTAACAAACCTGCACGTTCTGCACATGTACCCCAGAACTTAAAGTATATATATGTAGAAAAGAACAGAGTAAAAACAGTTGCTTCCTAAAATTTTAGCATCACTGAACTTCCAGTGCCATGTTCTCTTTTCTCGGTGAGTGAATTGACCAAGTATGACATGTTGCTATCATCACTAGCGTTGCATTTTTCTGGGTCTAGGAATCTAGTCTGGCTCCTCATGTTTTCTGCTTATTGCCTCTTATTTTGTTTTAGGGTGTATCTGCTTTATTGCTCATGAACATTTTCCTGAGAGGAGAAAAGGAGATGGAGGTAAGGTCACATTTTGTTCATTTTTCTTCCTTGTTAGTAGCGCTTACAACGTTTGAAGGGAAGGAGGTGATAACAAACAACTAAAATTAGTTGTTTTTCCAATTATATCTGAATATTTGGCAAACTGTTTCCCAATTAGCATGAATAATTGCAAACTAGTGTATGACTATTACATAATACATTTAGGTTTACTATTTGAACACTTTTGTCTAAAATCTTATTGCTGCCAGCTTTCTTATAACAAAGCTCTTGACATTTGTTATGGAGCCAAGAAGTGCTTGGAGGTGGGATGCCAAACTGAGACTGCATACCAGGCAGTGCTTGCTCAACACGTTGGGCCAGTATTCCTTGCCATTCACTGAGAAGGGCTTCTTTATATGAGATTGGCGTGTCCCAGCCATGGTTTCGTGACATCTGAGAGTACTTATTATTTCAAGGGATTATACAATCCTGAAAATAGTTTCAAAAAAAATTTAATTTAACCTTATTTTTGTAAACATAACCTCTGCCTTATAATACCCCCCCTCCACTTCCTATTTGACAATGAGAGAAGTGAAAGAAGGCTGTCATGATGTGAACTCAATTTTATTCTTTCTTTCATAGAAACCATTTATTGAAGACTCCCATGTGCCCTGCATTGTATGTACAGTAACAATCCTAGATACAATCCTAGGAGGAAGCTGGGAAACACAAACTGGCAGATTGTTTTTCTGCATAATAAAGCAAAGTAAAGGGAAATAATGTTGTAGTTCTTATACCTAGGCCCATACTCTCAAACTTTTACTTGCTATGAATATTTCAAGATGACCCTTGAACAGTCCCAGTGGATAGTAAGCTAGCCAATATCTGAGTCCATTGGTTCCAATCAAATATAAATAAAAGTAGACATATGTCATACTTCATATAAAAAGATGAGGTGGTTAATTTATAAGTGGCTGGGAGTTTTGGGAAAAATACCCTTTATGGCTTAAGCTCCACCCAACAAAAACCATTCTGTAATTCTGTAATGCTACTTGCCTTAGCTTTGTCATCAGAGTGTTCTCCAAAGTAGTTAAAACTTTTAAGCCTGTTTACAAAGCTGTCTGATCCAATCTGATTATGACACAACCAGAATTTAAGTGCCAATTATATGTTTGGAATAAAAAGATGAGATTGGCTTTTAGCTCTATATTTTTAAAGGACGGGTGTGTGATTTGCGTCTGGGAATCCAAGACCTTAAATAACTACTGGTCTTGATGAAAGTCAGGGAAATACTAGCTACCCCATAATAGAGGTCTTCCCAGGGCAGCCTGGAGCAATAGAGCACAGATTCTGAACCTACGACTGCTGTCATACCTGCTCAGAATTGCTGAAAGAAGAGCTACTCTTCCTCTGACAAAATGAGGACTGATGAGGTCTTCTCAGTTTCCTTGGAGACCCACAGGGTACTAGAACAACTCCATCCCCACTTCCACCATGTGCGGGTACTGCTATCATACTATTGGTCTGGGGGTGAGAAACCTAACCCTTTATCCCCAACTGCTAAATTTTTTATTCTGTCTTCCTAAGTCCAGAGAGGACAAGAGGCAGCCCCAAAGCTTGCTTTTGTTTTGCCTGTACCTTGTGGATCTATACTCTATCTAAGACCCAAGTTTTAACAGAAAGAAGGATGTGCTTCTGGTCTCACTCTAGAATTCTGACCTACACACAGAGACTTTGAATTGTTTCTCCAGTAGTGGCCATGGGCTATATCCAAATCATTATTGTTTAAATGTGTCACCCACAGTTCGTGTGTTGGGAACCTAATCCCCAACTCAACAGTGTTGAGTGGGGGGACATTTAAGAGGTGATTAGGTCATGAGGGCTCTGCTCTCATGAATGGATAAATTCTGTTATCTTTGGAGTGGGTTAGTCATCATGGGAATGGGTTCCTGATAAAAGAATGAGTTTGCCCCCCATCTGTCTTGCTCTCTCTCATGCTTTCACCATGTGAAGCCTTCCATAATGTTATGACTCAGCAAGAAGGCCCTTGCCAGATGCAGGTGCTTTGATCTTGAATTTCCCAGCCTCCAGAACTGTGAGAAATAAATTACTTTTCTTTATAAATGACTCAGTCTGTGGTATTCTGTTACAGCAACACAGAATGGACTAAGACACATTTACGAATACATTTATTTACTTTATTTTCCACATGAACCATAGATTGTATTTACAAGATTGTTGGCTTAGGTTGAGACTTCAATCTTTTGCCAGTGATCAAAACAATGCTACCTGGAATATGGTTTATAAGGATGAGTACAGGATTTGGAGCCATGCCAATGTAAATTTGAGCTTACACTGTGCCATTTTCCAGATCTGTGACCCTTGATAGATTCTTAATTTGGATCTTGGTTTCTCCATAGGTAAAATGGACATAATACTACTTGTATTATTATAAATTTGTTTAGAGTACTTAACACAGCACCTAGCATATAGTAAATACTTAATAAATACCAGCTCTAATAAACAAATATGCCCAGAAAGTTAGAGGTGCCAAAGTATAAAAAATACTTCATGTCAAGGGACATGGTAAGAAAAAGAAAGACTCTAAGGTGGAGAAATACCTTCTTCTTTGTGTTATTTCTAACTAAAATAGTATGAGGCAGCCCTGGAGAGAGGGCAGAATGGGGAACTGCGGCTGGTATGATTATTGAGAGTCAGAGGTAAGTAAGTTAAGCTCTTACCCAGGGCCTATCATATAAAGCTTACTCCTTTTGGAAAATCTGGAAGGACACTAAGAATGTTTAATTGGATTGGGCTGGAATGTGTTTATGTACATGCATGCATGTATGTGAAGCTAAAATGAATGTGTAATATTCTGAATGCTTTACATATTATAATACATCCAATCTTCATTTAAAAAAGAATAACAGCAACAAAAATCCCAAAAATCTTTTCAACATTAACATCCCTAAAGAGAGGGAGCTGGGATACAAATCCATAAAGGTCAGTACTTGAGCTCACTTAAGCCCTGTGTTACGTGACTTCTTGCCACAGTGTTTTGCCTTAGTAACTTGGAAGCTTCTGAACTTTATTTGTCAGCCTGGCCCACTTACCAAGCAAAATGAATACCAAACTGAGAATTTGGCCTGCACCTCAGTTATGCAAATTCAGAGGATACAAATGACCCAACCATGCCATGCAACTCAACTGGGGCCTTGGTTGCTTTTGCTCTGGAAGCGAATGACATCATCTGCTAGACATACTGCATGACACAGGAAGACCTCAAATACAAAGCAAGTTACAGACCTATTTTCTGCCTGGAAGATGCACAGGGGCCCCTCCTCCCTTGCTCATATTTTTATCAGCTGGTGGAAACTACATTCATTTTCTCCAAAGAAGAAAAAAAGCTATTGAAACTCAACTCCTATGTCTTTTATATGGAAATGACTGAGGTATTCTGCTTTCTTTGAAAAGTGGTTGCAGTATCTACAGCT
Source organism: Cacajao melanocephalus (assembly GCA_963573385.1). Taxonomy (NCBI): domain Eukaryota; kingdom Metazoa; phylum Chordata; class Mammalia; order Primates; family Pitheciidae; genus Cacajao; species Cacajao melanocephalus. Next base: position 4,402 of record CAUYLG010048790.1, read on the forward strand.
TCTTCCCTTTCAATTACTGAACAGCCTATGTCTGACCTGTCTTTTTTCTCAAAACCAAGCCCTGTTGGCCAACTTCCATTTATGCACAAAATGCAGCAGTACTCCAATTTCAGCTGGGGGAAAAAGGGTAGATGGGCACAGCTATTCATGAAACAGGCAATTTTATTTCATTTTAAGCATGCACCTTGGTGCTACAGTGTTAGTAACAAGAAAGAAGTCTCACTGTGAAAATAATGATCTTATTTGAAGGATAAAATGCTATTAGCTGACCATGTTGCACAAAATTCCTTTGGTGAGTTTTCGATTGAGAGAAGGCTCTGAAGTCAAACCCTAGCCCACTATGTACCAGTACATGACTTTGAGTGTGTAGGGGCAGAAAGGTATGATACCTTTCCTTACCCATCCTAAGGGTCCCCGGCTGACACTTCTATAACGAAACACTGGTTAACAAGAGAAAAGCATAACAAATTTATTTAATCAAAGTTTTACGTAACACAATCGGCTTCAGAAATAAAGACCCAAAGATTCAGAGGAAAAATTATTTATTTTTATGCTCGGGTTTGATCAAGAGTGGGCAGCCACGTAGAAATGTGATTGGACAAAAAGACACGATCTAAGAGTAGATTATAGCTGAAGGAGGAAACCCAGCAAGACCTGCTTGTTCAGATTCTTCTAGTCCTCTCTATAACATTCCTTCCTCCCAGGTATGGGACAGGACCTCCATAGAATAACGGTCTTCAAAGGAGAACAGCTAAGGGAGAGAGAGACATTTCTAGGTTTTATGGCTTGCTTTTAGGGGAGAGGGGTTCTAGTTTCTACAATACACCCTGGGAAAGAGGAATTCTGAATTCTATAACTCACTTCAGGGGAGAAAAAGGGGAGAGTGATAGAGGGGCAAGAGAAGCTGCTTCTGAGGTTCTTCTAATGTTTTTCAGTTCAAAGTACTCCACATGCCAAGATGCCATGCTTTGGGGTATTGTGTGCTGAGTGCCAACAGTTGAGATTCAACTATTAAGTTCCAGTTTCCCCATTTGTAAAATGGAGTCTTAATGTAAAATGAAAGAGTCTTCTTCATGAATAAGATTCAAATGAGGATTTAACAGGATCCTCCATAAATATGATGTGACATGATTTCTGGCATATGTAGGTGCTTGAGAGATTTTATTATGATGATTAATCTTTGGAGAAAAATTACCAAAAAAATTCTGGTTTTATCTCTCAGTTATATCTACTATAGGTGCTTTGGGAGGCTTCATTTATGTTTCCCAATTCAGACATCTCTTTTGTTGATAAGGTGTTCTGACTCCAAATTATAGCCCCATTCATTATTGAAAATGTGGTTTCTCTGAGGGCTGTGTACTGTAATTGCTAAAAAGGACTCTTGGTGACTACAATAATATGATGAGTTAAATTTTCTGATTATCAGGAAATAATTTCTTTTGCGTATAGCCATGTAGCTTAAAACTTTTCTGAGATGTATCAGTTCCTTCTTTATTTTTTAACATGTATAGTATACCTAACTGGTTGGCAAGAACACAAGTTTGAGTTTATATAGACTCTTATTTAAATCCTGTGCCCACAATTTACCAGCCATATGACTCCAGGTGGGCAGCTTCTCTGAGCCTTAGTCTCTTTACAAAATAGGAAATAAAAATCAATTACCCAGTTTTCAAAATCAATCTTTAGGAGATTTTTAGTATTCTGTGGTACCTAATTTTGAACATCTGCTCGCACTGCAAAATATTGAGAAATAAACTTAGAACGTTTTGGTGATTATAGGAATGCCGGAAACTTTTGCATTTCAGAATCACTGTTGTCATTGCAGGTATTTTTCATAGTAATTGCCAGAAGCCAGAGGTTTTTATTATAAATGAGAATGACAGCAAAAGAGTTAAATGGCTGTATTCAATAGCAGTGTATGTGTAATTTTTAAGTAACTGCCAAACTTTTCCAAGTGACTGTATAATTTGTATTACTGGACTGATATAATTTGACATATTTTAATTAGATAGATCCACTACTTATTGCCATCACAAAATCCTGTATCTTAAGCTTTGTTCTTCATTTTGCAATTGTTCTAAGAGTCTGTTTCACACACACACACACCACCCAGAGGCAAGCAGGCAAGCAATGCCTCTTGAGTATCTCTGCTATTGATTGTTTCAGAGTCAGATTGAGCAGTAGGGAAATCAACAATGTATTGGATTTAGCCAATTCTTCCTAATGTGATTAGCTTCCATTTCCAAGTCAGCCTTAGGGCAGAGAACAAAATCTCCTTCTGGACCAACAAACAAAACTGCCAATAAATCTGCATGAAAGCAGAAGATGACTTGAAGCAGCTTGGTCTTAACTGACTCTTACAGAATGCCGGAGAAAGAGCTATCTTTTCAAGGAGAAAAAAACCAAAACAACAAAAGGATCATCCCTTTCTTCAAGGAGAAAATACATATTGAATAAATACTTCACCATTTTGGAAATGCCTGCATAACTTTGTCAACTCCTCAAGGAAAAAAAAAACCTTGTTTGTAGGCTCTTCAGGGAGACAAGAAAAAGAATGCTGTACTGGTAAGCAATCCATCTGAAGCATGAATCAGAGAATGCAACTCTTATGTTTTGAGAAATGCTGTTGGTTTAGATAATAATAATAAATATACTAGTTTTACCCGTAGTTCTTTATATTACTGCTGCCCCTTATGATAAGAAGACTTTTGGCTGGAGAAAAAAATTTAGAAGATACAAGTAAAACATCTGAAAATATGTAAAAACTTTTCAAAGCTTTTTTTCCTTGAAATCAATCTGCAAGGTAGATTTGTTACAACATAAAATAGAGGACTATAGGGAAATAACAGAGAAGGCAAAAAAATTTTTAAAAGGATTAGCAAAACTGACATTCTCACTCTCTCACTTCACCCTTAGCCTGATCTTTATCCCTAGTTATGTTGAAAAGGATAATTGTTTTCTGTCACTTTAAAAAGCCACAATTTTCCCTAAGCCAACAGTAATACATGCTAATAAAAATTACTTTGTTAATAAGCAGATTTAGAATTACCAAAAAATTTCTGTTCTTATCCGGGAACAAAAAGATGCCTAACTTTTTTATTTAGCATCTTTTAAAATGTGGCTTAATCTATTATAGGAATAATATTTAATGATACAGTGTTACAATTGCATGAGATTTGTCCACAATATAAACCACCTTTAAAAATGTCTGTGGTGTATATTTTGGGGATGGTGGCTAATTATTCCTCTTACCTGCTGTAGTCCATTTGCTCTTCATCAGTAGGGATAATAGAATGCCTAGCAGTTGAACATGTGATTTGGGTTGTCTATGAGTAGGATAAGTTTGACCTGACCCAGTATATTAGTCCATTCTCAAGCTGCTAATAAAGATATACCGGAGACTGGGTAATTAATAAAGGAAAGAGGTTTAATTGACTCAAGGTCAGCATGGCTAGGGAGACCTCAGGAAACTTACAATCATGATGGAAGGGGAAGCATACATGTCCTTCTTCAAAGGCAGCACCCAGGAGAAGTCCCCAGCAAAAGGAGGAAAAGCTCCTTATAAAACTATCAGATCTCGTGAGAATTCATTCATCATCACAAGAAGAGCATGAGGGTAATCATCCCCATGATTAAATTATTAATGCCTTTTACGGAGTCCCTTCTAGGACATGGGGGTTATGGGCACTATAATTCAAGACGAGATTCGTGTGGGGACAGTCAAACCATATCATTCCACCCCTGGGCCAAATCTCATGTCCTCACATTTCAAAACACAATCATGCCTTTCCAATAGCCCTCCAAGGTCTTTTTCTTTTGGTGGCAGAGTCTCCCTCTGTCACCCAGGCTGGAGTGCAGTGACGCAATGTTGTCTCACTGCAACCTCCGCCTCCTGGGATCAAGTGATTCTCCTGCCTCAGCTTCCTGAGTTACAGGGATTACAGGTACACACCAACACACCTGGTTAATTTTTATAGTTTTGGTAGAGATGGTATTTCATCATGTTTGCCAAGCTGGTCTCGAACTCCTGACCTCAAGTGATCCTCCCGCCTTGGCCTCCCAAAGTGCTGGGATTACAAGCATGAGCCACCATGCCCAGACCCAAAGTCTTAACTCATTCCAGCATTAACTCAAAAGTCCAAGTCCAAAGTCTCATCTGAGACAAGGCAAGTCCCTTTCTCCTATGAGACTGAAAAATCAAAAGCAAGTTAGTTACTTCCTAGATACAATGGGGGTACAAGGACTGCGTAATACACCCATTCCAAATGGGAGAAATTGGCCAAAACAAAGGGGCTACAGGTCCCATGCAAATCTAAAATTCAAGATGACAGTCACTAAACATTAAAGTTCCAAAATGACCTCCACTGACTCCATGTCTCATGTCCAGGATGCACTGATGCACACTGGGAGGCAGGCCCTCCTGGTCTTGGACAGCTCTGCTCTTGTGGCATTGCAGGGTACAGACCCCTTCCTGGCTGGTCCTCAGCATTTGTGATGAGTTTTTTTGATTACGAATTTAATCTTTTTCATTGTTATAGGTCTATTCATATTTTTTATTTCTTCTTGAGTGGCTACACATCTGAGCTCTGGCTTATAAAACAAGCACAGAAATGTTGCACACCACCTTCAGGCTTATCCCATAAATAAGCCTGAAGGTAGTGTGGGTTTTACATGCCTGATTCTCCATGCACTTTTCCATTTCTGGCTAACTAGTTGGAATAGTGATGACTACCAGGGAAACCCTAGAAGCCTTGTACTGAAGATGGAGAGCCCACAAGATGAAAGAAATCAAGACCCCAAATCGCTGTTTGAAAGAAGCAAGTCAGGAGAGCTTCCCGCCCAGAAACACCTACACTAGTTTAGCAAATAACCTTTCATTTTATTAGGCCTCCGAGATTTGGAGGGACTTACATGTTATAATCATTAGTGATAAAGATCCAAATTTGAAGAACAAAGGACAGATTATAAAATTATTTCAGCTAGGTAACTGTCTAGCCATTAAGAACAAAAAGAAGTAGGCTCTTTATCATAAATAATAATGAGTTGTAGATAAAGAGTTGTTTTTTAAGAAATAAAACAAATCCTGTTAAAGCTCTTTGTGAATGCATATACAAACAGTTACCTTTTAATCAAGGTTGAAAACTCTGAAGTTATTAGTTTGGTACAAGAGTAACTGCAATGTTTGCCATTAAAAGTACTTACTGTTCCATCAACCTGTATTTTACTTATAGCCATTTAAATAAAGATATTTAAAATATAATATAAGCATATTTAAAGCTACAGTGTTACAAAGAAAGAGATTTTGGAGACTAAGTCATAAAAGGCACTGTAACAACCTCTCTTCTATCTCTCAGATCACTCGCTCTGGGAGAAGTTAGCTGTGATGTGGTGGGCAGCCCTACAGAGAGGCCCAAGTGGGAAGGAACTAAAGCCTCCTGCCTGCAGTTAGTGGTATACATGCATACAAGCAAGTAACAAGCATTCTTCTAAGAGTTTGACATATATTAGTCCATTTAACTCTCATAACTCTTTGGTTGTTATGAGATAGTCTCGTAACTGGACAAGGATGGTCTCGATGATTTATGATCTTCATTTTACAGATGAAGAAACTGAGTCACAGAAAATTTGTGAAACTTTTTCAGAGTCACATAGGCTGTAAGTGATGGTACTGGGATGAGAAGAATATTGCCTCTTATATCCATGCTCTTAATTAGACACATTAGTAGGTTATTAACATGAGTTGAAGATAGGGGTAGAAGGCTGGAGGGCTGAAAGACTGGTCAAAAAAAACAGTATTATCACATCATCACAGTTATGCACTTGTAAAATTGTTACATACATATAAAGCCATTTTTAATAAGAAAGTGAAATACTGCAAGGGAATATATATGCAATTTTTAAATTGGCTTAGCTCATACAAACACAGTAAATTGTCTTAATTATAATGAACTCACTGTAGTTTCCATTTTTATTCATATTTTACTAATTCAACAAGTATTTAGTCAGTACCTACTACATGTCAGGACAAATAGTGTGCATATTTGTATTACAGGCCAAGGGAAACAGTAGTAAGGCATAGCTTCTTAACTCAAGGCACTGTCAGCAGTAGAACATGGAAATCAGCAAATTTGCCATGTAATGAAATTATGTGAGCCTCCTCACACCTGTAATTCCAACAGGACAGACATAATTAGCTTTTATGCAGCACTTAAAAATAATAATTAAGTACCTGCTGATATCTGCAAATCAACTATGCCAACCAACCGCCTATGCTAACCAAACAACTATGCTAACCATTCTCAATTCCTCCCAGCAAACTATTTATGTGTCTAGGCTAAAATAATATAGATGTACCTAGCATTAGCCCCTAGGCTCAAGTGATCATAAAACCTGAACCGAAAAGGAATAAAAGGAGAAGTAAATAATATTTGATTTGTAGGTCTTTTTACTTCAAAAATTCAGTGTATAATCAAGGGTTTGGACATAGCAAAAGAAAGTCATATGTATCTTTTGATCTAGGATTTGTTTGAATAGTTTAGATTTATATGCTGATACTGAGCCCATAAATGCATAAATCCCTGCTGATTCCATCTGGATGAGACCTTTGGCACTGTCATCTGTCAGGGTTCACATGGAGATTGGTTGGGCTTCTTTTCAGAACCAGTCTTCAAATTACTTTATACATTGAAGCCTATTATACTAACAAAGTATTTGCCAAATCAGTGTCAGAGAATACTAAATGCTGATTTTGCAAAATTCCTCTCGATTAGAATCCCTGTGTGGAAGCCCAACTATGCCAAGCAAAGAACCATTTGATTATTAGAAACTCACTGGAACAAACTGTGCCTGTATTCATTTCTATTTCATAAACTACCTTAAAAATAGGCATGAAATAATGTGTTAGGTTTTTGTTTTTTTCCGTTAAAGTACATTCAAGAAAACTAAGGTCATTAAGTGCCTCACTGCAGAACAGGCATAAAAGAAACAGGAGAGAGACTGCAGCCTGCAGAGCAGAGCATTTTCTCTCTTCCATTTTATAATCTGGAGAATCTTGCACAAGAGCCAACCAAAAAAGGAAGGCATAGACCCTTCCTCTGAAGTAGGAACTCATGCAGTAACTGGCTTGTAATTCTCAATTTTCATGAATTAATGAATGGCTCTCCAACTGGATCTTCTACCACTCACCCTCTTTCTTCCTACAATTCTGTCACACTGGTTTCTTCCCCGCTTTCCTTGTTCCTACCCAAGGGCCTTTCCACTTGTAGAACTCCCCACCAGGAATCTGTCTCCAATTTTCCTCCAGGTCTCCACTCTTTTTTTTTTTTTTTTTTTTTTTTTTGAGATGACGTTTCGCTCTTGTTGCCCAGTCTGGCGTGCAATGCTGTGATCTCAGCTCACTGCAACCTCTGCCTCCCGGGTTCAAGTGATACTCCTGCCTCACCCTCCTGAGTAGCTGGGACTACAGATGCCTGCCACCACACCCAGCTAATTTTTTGTATTTTTAGTAGAGACAGGGTTTCACCATTTTAGCCAGAATGGTCTCTATCTCCTGAATTCGTGATCTGTCTGCCTCTGCCTCCCAAAGTGCTAGAATTACAGGTGTGAGCCATGGAGCCCAGCTTTTTATTTCACTTGTTAAAGATCCTTTCCTGATCACCCTACCCAAAGGAAATTCACACTCCCGACTCACCATCTTTCCTTTCCCTGGTTCTGTTTTCTTTAGCAGCAGGCATCATTCTCTGGTGTTCTTTTTGTCATTTGTGTTTTACTTGTTAATTGCCCAATTCCTTTTCTGCAGAAGGACAGCTTGGTGAGGGCAGAAGAACCTTGGCTGGTTGAGTCACTGCTATATTCCTAGTGTTTAGAGCTATGCCTGACACATATTAGGCACTCAACTAATATTTGTCGAATGAATGAACAAGAGACAGAAACAGCTAGAGACAGAACGCTAATACAGAAAGACTGTAAATGCCCATTCTAGCTTAAGTTCTTAAGTTGGATACTCCCATTGGAGTTTCCTTAACATCCACAGAAATATCTAGTACACTTTCAGAAGTCTTTCTTTTCAGCAGATTATTTCATGACTGAATCGTGCTGGGTCTTTTTGCACAATTCACAACATTGCAAGGCCAACAGCGGCTTTTGGCCCCAATGTATGACTTTTAATTTCCTGTCCAATCTGTGTCAAGGTTTAAAAACCAAAAGATGAGAGAGAGCCACTCATCCAATTAATAGTGCCAGTTTTATTTCCCTCATGACTCTAGTGCATTCATGCTGGGGACAAGCCACTTAGACATGTCATTACTTTAATTTCCTCTTCTTTCAACTGTGGGATTAACTAATATGGCTATTAAGAGGATTAATGAGATGATGTTTTCATAATGCTGAAGGTGCTATATAAATTTTTTAAAACATAATTAAAATGCTATTTCCTTCTCATCTCTCTCTATTTTCTGTTTCCAATGCAGAGCCCAGGGTTTCATCTCCTTCCTCCCACAAATTACAGAAAATCACTGCCGTTGTATAATTGCAGTTTAAACCGGCTCTTAAGGTACATGTCTGTTTTGTAAAACACAGCTCTTCCCGCTTCTGGCACCAGATCTGATGACTGTGATGAGATGTCGATAAACACGATGATGATAATGGCTCTGACAGCTTTATTCCTGAAGGTGTCATTATCTGAGAGAACCATCAGACAACCAGGCCACACCTTAGTCATGGAATCTTAGTGGATTCTAACCATTAAAGCCGCAATTATACAAACACTCCCGATGACTTTGCCTTGCTCATTATTTTTATCATTTGGGGAATCATCCAAGGCTTACATAAATATATTTTTAACTCTGTCTGCCGAAGCACACCTCTGTGGATCTTACACTTGATGATCTCTGCTGCCTTCACATGCTTACTTCTCAGGACAAGGAAGGTTATGTGCTAGAGTTTACTGCTTTCTAAAAATCCTCATAATCTTTGTGTTACCACTTAGAGTAGCTACATGCAGACAAGGCATCCACTTTCCACAAGTGGGATTATCAACAAAAATGTGAAGATAACATTTGCTGCCAGTGAGCTGTGGGAAAACTGACAGGTAGCCTGAGTGCCGGAACTTGATCTTTCTTGGACACGTTATAGAGAAGCAGCAAGTTTATCACCAGCCTCCAGTGGGACAAGGGTGGAGCTGCCTGCCTGCTGGTGTGTCCTAGAACCTGATGTGCAGAATGCTGAACATCCGCTCTGGCCCCTGGCACATACACTTCTGAATGTTAGCTTCTCCAACACGCCAAGTACCTTCCTGATCCACGAGCTTCAAATATGGTTATTCTGCCTGCCTGGAACTCTGTTCTTCCACGTTTTTGAAAATGTAATTTCTTCTCGTTGTTCTGATATATAGACAACTTCCTCAGGGAAAGCCTCTCTGATCACCCAAACTAGATCAACGCATTAGTAAGTCTTGACTGCAAACAACAGAATACTTAACTAAAGATGTCTTTAACACTGAGAACTTGCGTTTCCTCACCTAACAAGAAGTCTACACGCAGACAGTTACGGATTGACTCAGAGGTTCAAAGTATATTAGAGCCCTGGGCCTGCTTTCTGCCACATTCATGGCTTTCCTTCATAATCACAAGAAGGCTACCACTGCTCCAAGCATCAGGTCCTCACGCAACAATAGCTAAGGTAGGAAAGAACGGAAGGATTTCTTCCTCAGATGTTGCTGTCTTTATTGGGGGGGAAAATCTTTTCCAAAAGTGTCCCTGTATCCAGCAGACTTAAATAACACTGGACAGGATTTAGCCTCCTGCCCATACGCCATACCTGCTGAGGAAGTCGGGATCTGGCAGTTTTAGTCTCTAAAGGTAAATTTTGTTGGCAAGGGAGGAGAGCTGTTGAGTAATCAGCAACACTTTGCACAATACGTTCTTTGATTTATATGTTCTCATAGCATCCTGTACTTTTCTTTTGTACCTCTTTTAACAATTGTCATCATGTAATTACCTGTGTTCAAATGTGAACTCCAGGAGGACAGAGTCTATGTCCTACTTGTTCATCATTGTCCTCGTTTCCTGACACAATGCCTGGCCCCATGTCCAGCTACATAATTTACGGGACCCACACAAAATACCAATGAAGACCTCCTCCTTGCTCCAAAAAAGCAGGAAGGTGTTATTAGAAGTATTACAATATAAAGTGATTCCTTTCCACATTATCTCTCTTGACTTACTATGGTGCATTTGCTACTTAATATTGTCCTAAGAAAAATTTAAATTGTAAACTTTTAGCGTTAAGTTTTGGTCATTTATCTCTATGTTGTATATTGCCAGATTTAAATGCAAATATAAGTGCATTTAACTTGTGTGGAATCATCAAAATTATGGCTTGGATTTTGTAACTCACACTTACATGTGTATATTTTTAACAGAATAGTACAAATGCTGCACAAAACCAACTCAACTGTTTTAATGTGTGTGTATATATATATGTAGACATACACATGTATATGTATATATATGAGGTACAAACTCAACTGTTTTAGTGTGTGTGTATATATATATATATATACATACACATACACATTTATATATGAGGTATAAACAAAAGGTACATGATGCATTTGTACAGCATTTGTAAAATATACATATATATAGTCTATCAATGCTATCTAATGAGTATGGAATGACTGAAAGGAAAAGAAACTTTCCCTTTCTATATCATTATTTGTGGCAACAAAACTAAGAAAGAATATGATAGGGTTCCTTGATCGTCAACTTCTTAGAATACCAATGCCTCCTTTTTGTGTTTGAAGCAAGTTCTGGATTAAATAAAAAGTGCTGTCCCTTGGGGCTGTCAGCACCACCACATACTCAGTTCTAGACATGACACACTTATCTTGTACTCATTTTGAGTTCCACTGAACTCCTACACATCATGTGTGTACTGGAATTTATACTCATGGGCATCACAAATGTTATAGGAAAATGGGGAAGCAAGAAATGAGTTAGACACACATGTTGTATGTATCTCCTCTGCTCAAGTACATGCTCCATTGTCCCATCAGACATCACTTATACAACATATGTTCAACCATAAAATTATAAAGAAATTCAAGATGGTGAAAGCACAGTGCTAAATCAAGCACGGGGCAATTCTGAACAGGGGACCCTCTGTGACTGCACACGTTGCATGTCCATGAAGCTGAACTTGTCTGACCTATCCTTATATATTCAATAGTATTTGACGGATGAATAAGTGAATGAATGAATACATCTCTTTGGTCTGTTTTCTGATCAATTTCATATGTTTCTGACATGTCCTCTGAATGAACTGCTCAGATTCTTAAATTCTTTTCCTAATCATTGCACTAAGTTCAGGTGGAAGGCACATTAGGCTCTTAGTAGTTCAGGAATGAAGAAAGGGTGAAATGCTGGAAGACTGGACCAGAGAGAAGTCCTCTAGTCCTTAAGGATGGAGTCAACAGTTCACGATATAGGACCCACAGGATCATGGGAAACTTGAAGTATTAGATAGGATTCCCCAGAAAAACAGAACCAATAGGTATATTTATAACAGGAGATTTATTATGGGAGTTAATTCATGCAACTTTGGAAGTTGGGAAGTCCTACAAACTGCCACCTGAAAGCTAGAGAACCAGGAAAACCAAAGGTGTAATTCACTCTGAGTCTGAAGTCCTGAAAACCAGGGGAGCCAATGGGGTGACTCTAAGTTGAGAAAGCCTGAGAACTAGAGAAACAGGGAGAAGCTGGGGAGACCAGTGGTGTAAGTTCCAGAATCTGAACACCCCTGAACCAGGAGCTCCGATGTCCAAGGGCAGGAGAAGATAGATATCTCAGCTTAAGAAAAGACAGCAAATTGATCCTGCCATTGCCTTTTTGTTCTGTTTTGGGCCTTCAATAAATGGCATGATACTCACTCACATTGCTGAAGGCGATCTTCTTTACTCAGTCTACCAATTCAGATGCTAATGTCTTCTGGGAACACATTCACAGACACACCCAGCAATAATGTTTTACCAGCTATCTGGACATCCCTTAACCCAGTCAAGTTGACACATAAATTAACCATCACTCTTGGTCTGGGGCATCTGGGCCTCAACATCTGTAGGAGTTTAATCTCAGCACAATAGGAGACCTGAAGTGGAGCCAACAAACTGCACAACTAGTGCCGACTGTGTCAACCATAGTGTGAATAACGATCCTGGTGTTGTGAAGCAGTGGCCTGGACTGGGCATTGTGGCTCTGTTATCAGAACCACAAAATTAACAGAGAACAAGAAAAGATCTATACAAGCCTGGACTCTAGCCAAGTGGACTAATGTTTTAAGTAGAACTCCAATCCATACAGAAACTGTCATCTTATACTTCAGGTTGATACCAAAATTCAAGTATAGGAGCCTGGGTTCATTGCATGGTTATAATTTAGTAATATTCCAAGTAATCCCTATAGAGTTACATAAATTTAAAAATAGTATGTGTGGGAGTTATAAACATTTCATATAGAGAGGTCTTATCTTCCCAACAAGAGTACAAAATAATCAAGAGCAAGAAATATTTGGTTCTGGCTTCTTAGACAGAGTCAGCTAAACTTTCATACTTGTTTATTTACGTAGCTTTAAGCAAGCTATTAAGCCTCACTGAACCTTTCTCCTTAGCTATAAAAAGAGAAAAATAACACCAACTTCACAGGATTAATGTGATGGCAAACTGTAAACCACCTACCACAGTGTCTGCCATATTGATAATCCTCAAAAAAAAAAAAAAAAAAGGGAAATGGTCACTATTATTGTTTTAGTTTTCATAGTCTCCAAGACACTTGCTGGCTTGACCACTTCAAAGCCTCATATTATGAAGTCCTTAGAGAAAGGCTAGGCCAGAATATGTATTTTAATATTAAAAGGAAACACTAAAGGCCATTATTCTGTTCAAAAACTTCCAACCGTACCAAATTTTTGCAAAATTAATTCCTTGCCTCAGCATTCAAACCATATAGAATTCTGCCCCAACTTATCCTCATATTCTTACTTCCTCATAGTCCCTGTGCCAGTCAGTCTTGACTATCTTCTGCTCTCCTATGTGTTACTCACGCCTTCCTCCCTTTGGTCATGCTACCGAGATGTTTGAACTTACCCTATTCACCACTCCCCAAGTGCTTCATGAAATTGGTCTTCATCCTCTAGACCTGCCCATAATCTCTACTTCTGTAGAGACTCACTTTTGCCTTTCCTATTTGATCCAGAAAACTAACATACATGTTCATTTTTTAAAAATAAATAAATTGAATTTGTGTCTTCTCCTAAGTTTTGAATTAGATACCTCCCTCTCTGCTTGTGAAAATATTCTTTCTTTTTACATTGTCTGTAATTCTGCATTTATTACTTTCAGAAGTACTAGAACCTTTCATTCTTTCTTCTTTGTGTAAAAAACTACTTCAGACTGTGAACGTCTAAGTTTCGCCCCTGAAGTATAATACTCAAAAGGTAGTCTTTGGCTTCAATACGTTTGAGAATTAACAAACTTTCCAAATTTGAAAAGGAGGAATTTCTTTCCACTTGATCCACTAAGAGGAATCAAGTTATGTTTTAAATTACTAAATATTTCTACAAAAGTTATGTTTTGCTACATTTTCCAAATACCAAATTTTATTTCACATAGATCCATCAGTATACAAACATACTCCTAATCTCCTAATTAAAAAAAAAAACCTACCTTGACTATAAACTTACTGAAAGAGTAATTTCTAGTCAAGATCTCTTCCTCCATAAACTTAACCTATTCCAAATATGCTTCAGTCCACCCCATACCTCAAAGATTGTTCTCCTATGATCTCCATGTTGCTAAATCCATAGGTCACTTCTCTCTCCTCTTTCAGCAAGAATCAACACAATTGCCTGCTCTATCCTTCTTGAAATATCTTTCTTGGCTTTTACGACATCAGATTTTTTTTGGTTCTTTTTTTTTTACTTCAATGAGCTGATAATTTCTCATCTCCTAAACTCTAAATGTTGGAGTGAACTAGGGCTATGCCCAAAACCCACCAAGATCTCCTCTATATGATGAGAGGCAAATCAAATCTTAGTTATGAAATTTAAGTCCTTGAACCTGTACATCCAGTGGCCAACTTGACAGCTTCGATTAGATGTTGCAGAAATAATATGGTCAAAAAATTCCTGACTCACAGCTCTCCCCAGTCTTATTTTCCATCAGCCTTACCCCTCCCAGCAAGAGGTACCACCATCCACCAAATTCCTCAAATCAAAAATGTATAACTTAACGTAAACCTTTATCTCCTTTACTCCTCCATTTCCACTCCATCTATTGGTCCCGTCCTCTCTATCACCTGTAATTGTTCATTCTTCCACTTGTCCATTTCACCACGTCTGTAATATAAGCCACCATCCCTTCACACCTGCCCTTACAGCAACATCTCCCCGACTGGGATTCCTTTTTCCTTTCTTGTACTTTGCTCTCCTACAGAATATTCTTCACAATATTCTCTTTTAAAAATATGTGATCTTTTAAAAATGTATATAGGATTGAGTCACCCCAATCCTTATCCTACTGAAAACCTCTGGGTGGCTTTCAACCACATTTAAAAGAAAACTTGAACTCTTAAAATCGTTGGCAAAGCCCTCCATAATTCAGCCCTGATTATGTCTCTGATCTTATCTCTTATCACTCTCCCCTTGCCCACTCCACTCCAACCACAGAAACGCTCTTCGAACACACTGAGATTATTCCAACCCAAAGGCCTTTGCACTAGATTTTCCTCTGCTGAAATATTCTTCCAATTTTTCTTTGTATAATGGTATACTGCTTTGCATCTAACTCTCAACTTGGGTTTCATCTCCTCCTAGAGACTCTTGCTGACCACTCAATCTGCAGGAGCTCCTGTTCATTAACATCTTTCCGTCCCATCACTCGGATACTTAACATATCCAATACTTCCTTCTTTTCCTTCCTGTATTTCTCTTTCTCTACCCAATTTTTATACTCTTGCTCAAATCCTGTCTCAGAATGTGCTATAGTTTGAATATGTCCCTCAAAGTTCATATGTTAGAAACTTAATCCTCAATGTAGTGTTGAGAGCTGGGTTCTTCAAGAGCCCGGTCCTCAAGACCTCATGATTAGGTCATGAGGGCTCTGCCCTCATGAATGGATTAGGGCTGATGGTTTTCTGATAGAAGGGTGAATTTGACCCCATTTCTCTCATATGCATGTGCTCGCTTGCTTTTCTGCCTCCTGCTATGACATGATGCAGCAAGAAGGCTCTCATCACATGTGGGCTCCTCAACCCTGGATCTAGACTTAAGAAATAAATCTCTGTTCATGATGAATTACTCAGTCTCAGGTTAATAGCAGCACAAAATACACTAAGACAGAAAGTTCCATGTGAGCAAGGGTTCTTGTATGTCTTGATCACTGCTACATATGTGGCCCATAAACTGTCCCTGACACATAGAAGGTAAGTATTACTGTGTTTACGATTACATGCACGTGCGTGCATGCGTGCACACACACACACACACACACACTCCTTATTGGACTATCAGGGTATCCATGAGTTGTGATTCTGCAATTATGGTGCAGGAACAGACAAGTGAAGATAAGAATTCAGAATTCAGGCCTGTAGTTGATGGGCAGTGGCTCTGAGCCATGTTAAGTTCATGAAGAATCCAGCAAGGGAAAGGCGTACATGATCACAGTCTTCAGGAATGTAATGGAATGATTTTTTTTCCAAACAGCCCTAGGGTCTGCCCTCCAAAGAAAGCAGGAAATCATGATACTAGGGACATTCCACTCCCTGGGTGGTGAGGCAAGTGTCTGAATCTCTGTTTTACCCACTCACTTCCACCTAAGGCCTAGGTCACTTCTATATTAAAGTCAGCAGCTCTGACCATTACCAACCTGCTTTGCATTCTTCATTCTCCTTGTGATTGTTTTTTCAACAAAACTTCAATAAAGTAGTATAAAAGCAAAGGAATGTATTCCCAGTCAAGCAATGACTGGAGAGAATTCAGAAATACCAAGAGACAAGCAGGCAGACAATTTCAGAAAACACAAAACCAGGAAAAATGCTGGAGAAAAATATATCCATTTGAATGTAGATTTAAAAAAAATAACTCTTCAAACCCCATTAAACCTTAGATCTTTAGAAATGTTCCCTTAGACTTGACCAGTGTATAAGGACATCAATCAAATCTCCTCTTTAACTCCTGAAGCAGAGAAACACATCACTTCTCTTAAAAGAAGCTTTCTGGGTATGGATTGATAGCTTTCAGAAAATGTAAGGGTAAGGCTCACATCTGCTCTTCTTTGATTTTCACTAACTCAAGGGGAATTTTATGAAATGTTTTATTTATATGGGGAGCGTTTGCCAAGTGCTCCCATGCGGTGGAAGACTAGTTTTAAAAAGTATTAAATATTTGGAAACCAATTAAGCCAAGGTTGCCAGTTTTCCAATCTTTTTTTCTTTTTTTTTCAGGCAGGAGTCTCACTGCAGCCTCAACCTCTCACTGCAGGCTTCCGAGTAGCTAAGACCACAGGTGCACACCACCACGCCTGGGTAATTTTTGTATTTTTTGTAGAGATGGGTTTTTGCCATGTTGCCCAGGCTGGTCTCAAACTCCTGTACTCAAGTGATCCACCCGTCTCGGCTTCTCAAAATGCTGGGATTGCAGGCATGAGCCACTATGCTCAGACTCCAATTTTTTGTTTTGTTTTAGAGATGGAGTCTTGCTCTGTTGCCCAGGCTGGAGTACAGTGGCATGATCTCGGCTCACTGTAACCTCTGCCTCCCAGGTTCAAGGAATCCTCCTGCCTCAGCCTCCCAAGTAGCTGGGACTATAGGCACATACTGCCATGCCTGGCTATTTTTTGTGTGTGTATTTTAGTAGAGACGGGGTTTCACTCCAATTTTTTTTAAGTTGATAAATAGAAATTAAGGGAGACTGATGAATACATAAAATATTATTTCCTATAGTTTCTTTTTTATAAAATGCAAATGCTCTGAAATTTTACCTGTATGTTTCCCCATAAATTCATATACTTAAAATATACTTCCAGAAAAAGGCAGTATTTTACCAAAATGAGGAATAAAACAACATAGTATATTTTTGAATATACTTGTACATTTCCATCCTCTATAATTTAAGTCATTAAAATAAACACCCCAAATATATGAAATGATATTCAATTGTTTTAATAAAAAACTGGCTGGGTGTGGTAAATCACATCTGTAATCCCAGCACTTTGGGAGGCCAAGGTAGGCAGATCATGAGGTCAGGAGATGGAGACCATTCTGGCCAACATGGTGAAATCCCCCCTCTACTAAAAATACAAGAAAAAAAAAAAATTAGCTGGGTGTGGTGGCGCGTGCCTGTAATTGGGAGGCTGAGGCAGAAGAATCGCTTGAACGCAGAAGGTGGAGGTTGCAGTGAGCTGAGATCACGCCACTGCATTCCAGCCTAACAACAGAGAGAGACTCAGTCTCAATAAATAAATCAATAAAATAAAAAATAAAAAACATAAAGGGATCTCAATATATAGTACTCAACGACAACAATGAGACTTTTCAGTATGTGTTCATTGTGTTTTATGGATATTCCTCTTCCACTATTTACTTATATTTCTATCCCCTTTAATTCGTAATTGTATATATTCTGAAAAATAAGACCAAATGTTTCAGTAGTAATATTATTATTTTGCTTGGAATCTTCAATATTCAAAATGTTAGTTAGCATATTTACATTCACCAAGGGGAAGAAATGAGTTTTTGATATGGATAGTCCTTTATTTATTTTGCTTGTTTGCTTTTTCTCTTATGACAGATGGTTTTAACACAGATGGAAGATGGAATAAAAACAGGATTCTTGTTTATTGAAGGATCATCTGTTCCTGGTGTGTAGTCCTCACCTTTAAAGCACAATCCAATGTTGCACCATCACAGCTTGTTATTGTAAAAATAAGAGTTCTGATGTGGCCTCCTGACAGCATGCACAACTACACTTTGGGCTGCAATGGGTCATATTTTTAGTCACTATGTCAAGACTCACTCATGTGTGCCCTAGTGAGTAGCCTCACCAGGTGGGCAGCCAACAGTGTTAAGAGCAGATCGAACCCAACAAGTATTTTTTCAAAATTACTTAGCCTATGTGTTTATCATTTGCCAACACCAGTCAATTGCCTTACCTCTGAGTCAAAGTCAAAGGAACATATTCAAAGATTCCCCCACAAGAGCAATGATAACATAATGATCAAGTCCAAAGTTAGAAAGGACAATCAAGAATGGGCATGGTGGCTCACACCTGTAATCCCAGCACTTAGGGAGGGTGAGGTGAGCGGGTCACCTGAGGTTAGTAGTTTGAAACCAGCCTGGTAAAACCTTGTCTCTACTAAAAATACAAAAATTAGCCATGCATGGTGGTGTGTGCCTGTGATCCCAACTACTTGGGAGGCTAAGGCAGGAGAATTCCTTGGACCTGGAGGTGGAGGTTGTAGTGAGCCCAGATTGTGTCACTACACTCCAGCCCAGGCAACAGAGTGAGATGCTCTCAAAAAAATAAAACAAAAACAAGGAAAATCAGAGTGGTATTTATAGTTTTTAACAAAATTTTGGAGTGTTTTACATTTTCAGAAAAGTTACATTTGTGTAACCTGTATCCAGTTTCCCGTTAACATGCTTTGTTAAAATGGCACATTTGTCACAGCTAATAAACTAGTATTCATATATTGCTATTAAGTCCATACTTTATTCAGATTTCATTTGTTTTATGCTAATGTCCTTTTTCTTTTTTAAGATCGTATTTGGGATATTGCACTGATATTAAGTTGTTGTGTCTCCTTAAACTCCTTTTTATTTTTTTCACTCTTATTGCCCAGGCTGGAGTGCAGTGGCATGATCTCGGCTCACCGCAACCTCTGCCTCCTGGATTCAAGTGATTCTCCTGCATTCAAGCGATTCTCCTGCCGCAGCCTCCTAAGTAGCTGGGATTACAGGCATCCACCACCACACTTGGCTATTTTTTTTTTTTTTTTAGTAGAGACAGGGTTTCATCATGTTTGCCAGGCTGGTCTCGAACTCCCGACCTCAGGTGATCCACCCATCTTGGCCCCTCAAAGTGCTGGGATTACAGGCATGAGCCACCACACCCAGCCATTAAACTCTTGACTGTGATGTTTTCTCAGACTTTCCTTGTTTTTGATGACCTTAACAGTTTTGAGGAGTACTGGTCAGGTATTTTGGAGACTGTTCCTCCACTTGGATTTGTCTTATGTTTTTCTCATAATTAAACACGGTTTATGGATTTGGGAGGAGAAAGACCACAGAGTTAAAGGGCCACTTTTATCACAATCATCCCATTATCATGACTTAATATAGAAATTAACCTTGATTCACTGACTGAGGTAGTGTTTTACAGATTTCTCCACTGTAAAGCTACTTTTCTCCCTCCTTTACACAATTTGCTTTGGAAGGAAGTTACCATGTACTGGCCATACTTAAGGAGGGAGGGCTAATACTCTAACTTTTTAAGAAAGGGATATCAGTAAGTTATTTGGCATTCTTTTACACAGGAGATTTATTTTCCTCATATTTATTCTATATTTAATTATTTATTCATATGATTAGGGACTCATGGATATTTATAGTATGTTTTAGGTTATAATCCAATACTATGGTATCCATTTTGTTGTCAGATTGTTCCAGCTGGGCCTTTAGAAGCTCTTCCTGTTGGCTCATGTGTCTCTTTGCTACATAATCCTTATTTTGTTTTTTGAGCAATTTCTTAATTTCTGGTGCTACAAGATGCTCCAGATTCGTATTTTATACTTGTTGTTCCAGCCCTAGTATCAGCCATTTACCCAAGGGAGTGCTGGTTCCTTTTATGGAAAATTATATTATAACAGAATGTTTTATATTTTAAATCAGGCCTAAACCTTGATTTCTTCTAACTAACCTTGGGCAGAGAAATTCCATTTTATTTGCATGGCTTGTTAAGACTCACAAAACTTTGGGCCAAATGCTAAATGTTTAGACCCAGCTAAAACCATGACGTAAGATCAAGTGTGTGTTCAGCCCCCAAGCTTCACTCCTCTTTTCCCAATATGGTACCTCAGGCTTCCCCACAGCTTGTCTTTAAAGTCCTTTTCCTAAGAAATCCCTAATTCCACTTCCATAATCAAGACTCTCCCAAGCATAACATTCTGCCCCCTTTCTCATTCCTACCCACACAAAACCCCTGAGACTTGGTCCACCTCCCCATCTGCTACCCCTCAGAGTACTAGAAGCTCTTATGTGGATGCCCAAGAAACACATTGCACACCTAAGTTTAGACAGTGAGGCTGATGAGGAGAAAAAATGATCTGAGAGCCAAGGAATCTTAAAACATAACATACAGCAGTCACTTTCTATCCACTGGCCCCTTCGTATGGATAAGAAGAAAATACAAAGTTAAGAATTGATGCTCCGCTCTAAACTCCAGTGGAAGGTGAGGCATCTATGACATGGTCCTGGGGCCTTCAGTAGGGCAGCTTCATAGGCATGCGACCTGTGCAACTGCATACGGCCCCATGCTTGGAAGTGCCTTGCCCTTGATTTAATGCTTTGGTGGTGCTGTCTTCAAATTCTTAGTAATTTTTAAATCAAAGGCCTCACAGTTTCATTTTGTACTTGGCCTGGTGAATTTCATCACCAGTCCTGGTGTATGGTGAGGATATCCCTCAGTGACTCCATCACTTTGAGAATTCAGAATTAGTTTTCAGGGAAATTAGGTATTCCCAGGTTTCATATACAATTCTGAAATTTATACCATTCTGATTATGGTTTTGTAACAAATAACAGTGTCAGCCACCATTTATTTGTTTACTAAGTACCAGTCACTAAATTGGGTGCCATATTGGAACAAATTATGAACTTCCTCAATTTTCTTTGCCCAACTTTCTTCCTGGGTATTTGATTGCACACTCAAAAGAAAGTCCAGCCTCACCTCTTGACACAGCCAAGGTGTCAACCTCCCCTGGGATAACACTGAGTTCTGATATGGCTGTGGCAGCCCCAGTGGCAAGACCCAACCTCATCAGATCCATGGAGGTGATGGTTTCTCACATCACTTTCAGGTTCAGAAGGTTCATGTCAGGATATGGGATCTGCCTTCCCCAGTAACAGCCTAGAAGGACCTGGTGACA
The DNA here is from genome assembly GCA_963573385.1 of Cacajao melanocephalus. NCBI lineage: Eukaryota > Metazoa > Chordata > Mammalia > Primates > Pitheciidae > Cacajao > Cacajao melanocephalus. The sequence continues at coordinate 25,598 of CAUYLG010048790.1, forward strand.
CAACTAAAAATACACAGGAGTTCAGGTGGATTGAAGATTTACTAATGAGAGGCAGAAACCCACAGAGAGCCAGTAGACAAATCCCTCTTTCCTTCCTTCCCTTGATGGACAATTCTGCCCACCTGCAGGTGCCCTGTACAACCAGGGCATGTATTAATTCACTGAATATTCACACTAATCTTATGAAGGAACTATCATACCTGTTTTACATATGAGACACAGAGAGGTTCTGTAACTTGCCAATGGTCTTTGAGCTACTGTGTGGCATGACCATGGCTGGGCTTAATCAGTCAGTCTGCAGAGGTCATGCTCTCATGTGCTTCTCTAGAAAGAGTGAAGGGAATCACCATGGTGCAAGAACAGCAACCCACCAGCTGCACCCTCGTTTGTATCTCTGGGCATGCAGATCAGCCCCTAGGTAGATTAGTACAAGCTGTACCTGGAAGTAAGTGTTTCTGGTGTGTCTGCCATAGATAAAAAAAGGTTTGGGGTAAAAAAGAAGTTACAGAAGAAGAAGCATTGTATTTTTTTAAAGGGTGTAGGTAAATTCATGGTATACATAAGCTTGACTTGTGTAAATCATTTGAAGACAGTAAACTGTGCTAAAAGGATCTATGGAATAACAGGATAAACATGTAAGAGCAGCATTAAGGGTGAACTCGAGGAGAGTTATCCTAACTGTAGAAGATTATGAACTACAACTTGATTTTTAAGAATAAGTACAGGGAATTGGGGAAAAAGTTGAAGACAATATTCTATTTTTAAAAAATAGCTGACGGATCCAAGATAGCTGATTAGGAGCAACTCAGGATCGCAGTTACCAGCGAAAGCGTGGAGGGTGAGTGGACACTGCATTTCCAGATGGATTTTTATTGACCACAGACCAGGAGATTCCCAGGATGAGGAGCCCCATGGGTAGCCAGCGCAGCTGTTTCGGCCTGCGAGGCTGTTTCGGCCAGCACGGCGGTTCTCTGCACAAAATACATGGGTCCAGGCATCATTTTAGCTGGCGATTGGAGCTCTGGAGAGACAGAGTCACCCATTCAACTGATTAAAAATAAGGGGACTGAAACAGGGAGCCAGACCAGGAGATTGCTGGGCAAAAAAGCACCATGAATCTCAGCACGGCTGTTTCAGCTGGCGCCCAGTTGCCACATGGGAAATCACACAGATCCTGGTGCCTCTTCAACAGGCGACTGGAACACCTGGGAGACAAAGTCAGCTGTTCAACTCAAAAACAAACAAAAAAAGGGCTCTGAGACAGACAACCAGGTGATCAGGCTCATCTGGTCCCACCCCCACAAAAAAACAGCAATCTGAAATGCTCTGGATTAAGAGTTTCACAGCAAGCACGGCTGAACCTGGGATGGTCCAGCTCTGTGGGGGAGAGGTGTCCGCCATTACCGAGGCAGTCCAACACAACAGAGGTAGTGTGCCACTGCTGAGGCAGCCTGCCGTTGCCAAGGCAGCCCACCATCACAGAGAGAGTCTGCCATTATAGAGATGGGCTGCCATTGCTGAGGCAGTTCTAACTATACCTGTATAAACAGGACTGCAGGGAAGTTCACAGGGCAGCTGGGCAGAGCCCACAGCAGCTCAGCAAAGCCTCTGCAGGCAGACAGTGACTAGGCTGCCTCCTCGATGGGCGGGGCAGCCCTGAAAAAAGGCAGCAGCACAACAGAAACTCATAAATAAAGCCCTAACTCCACAGGACAGAGCACCTGAGAAAAAAAGGGGGGGGGTTATGAGTTCTGCTGCAGCAGACTTAAACATACTTGCCCAGCAGCTCTGAATGACAAACGGAGCTCACAGCTCAGCACTTGAGCTCCTATAAAAGACAGGCTGTCTCCTCAAGCAGCTCTCTGACCCCCGTATATCCAAAGAGTCACCTCATAAAGGAGAGCTCAGATTGACATGTGGCAGGTATCCTTCTGGGACAAAGATAGCAGAAGAAGAAACTGGCAGCAGCCCTTACTGTTCTGCAGCAGCTGCAGGTGATCCCCAGGCAAGCAGGGCCTGGAGTGGACCTCAGCAGTCCTACAGCAGAGGGTCCTGACCGTTAGAAGGAAAACTAAGAAACAGAAAGAAATAACTTCATCATCAACAAACTTCATCAATCAACATCCACTCAGAGACCCAATCTGAAAATCAACAACTACAAAGATGAAAGGTGGATAAATCCACAAAGGTGGGAAGAAACCAGTGCAAAAAGGATGAAAACACCCGAAACCAGAACACCTCTCCTCCTACAAGGGATCACAACTCCTCACCAGCAAGGGAACAAGGCTGAATGGAGAATGAGTGTGATGAATTGATAGAATCAGGCTTCAGAAGGTGGGTAATAAGAAACTTCTGTGAGCTAAAAGAACATGTTCTAACCCAATGCAAAGAAACTAAGAACGTTGAAAAAAGATTTGACGAAATGCTAACGAGAATAAACAATTTAGGAATATAAGTGAATTGATGGAGCTGAAAAACAACACGAGAACTTCGTGAAGCATACACAAGTTTCAACAGCCAAACTGACCAAGCAGAATAAAGGATATCAGAGGTCGAAGATCAACTCAATTAAATAAAATGAGAAGGCAAGATTAGAGAAAAAAGGGTAGAAAGGAATAAACAAAGTCTCCAAGAATTATGGGACTATGTAAAAAGACCTCCTCTATGTTTGTTAGGTGTACCTGAATGTGACAGAGAGAATGAATCCAGGCTGGAAAATACTCTTCAGGATATTATCCAGGAAAACTTCCCCAACCTAGCAAGGCAGGCCAATATTCAAGTCCAGGAAATACA
>CAUYLG010048791.1:0-16268 GCA_963573385.1 Cacajao melanocephalus
ATTAGTTGGTAAATGTTTCTTTTTTGTATATTTATTTTTATTGTACTTTAGGTTCTGGGGTACATGTGCAGTTAATGAAGGATTGTTGCATAGGTACATACATGGCAAGGTGGTTTGCTGCCTCCATCCCGCCATCACCTATATCTGACATTTTTCCCCATGTTATCCTCCCAACCCACCCCACCTGCTGCTGTCCCTCCTCTAGCCACCCACTGGCAACAGACCCCAGTGTGTGATGCTCCCCTCCCTGTGTCCATGTGTTCTCATTGTTTAACACCCGCCTATGAGTGAGAACATGTGGTGGTTCATTTTCTGTTCTTGTGTCAGTTTGTTGAGAATGATGGTTTCCAGATTCATCCATGTCCCTACAAAGGACACAAACTCATCATTTTTTAAGGCTGCATAGTATTCCATTGTGTACATGTGCCACATTTTCTTGTCCAGTCTATTATTGATGTGCATTTGGGTTGGTCCCAAGTGTTTGCTATTGTAAACAGTGCCGCAATGAGCTTAAGTGTGCATGTGTCTTTATAATATAATGATTTCTAGTCCTTTAGGTATATACCCAGTAATGGGATTGCTGGCTCAAATGGCATTTCTATTTCTAGAGCCTTGCGGAATCACCACACTGTCTTCCACAATGGTTGAACTTATTTACACTCCCATCAACGCTATCCCAATCAGGCTACCAATGACCTTCTTCACAGAACTGGAAAAAAACACTTTAAACTTCATATGGAACCAAAAAAGAACCCATATAGCCAAGACAATCCTAAGCAAAAAGTAAAAAGCTGGAGGCATCATGCTACCTGACTTCAAACTATACTACAAGGCTACAGTAATCAAAACAGCATGGTACTGGTACCAAAATAGAGATACAGACCAATGGAACAGAACAGAGGCCTTGGAAGCAACGTCACACCTCTACAAACATCTGATCTTTGACAAACTTGACAAAAACAAGCAATGGGGAAATGATTCCCTGTTTAATAAATATTTTTGGGAAAACTGGCTAGCCATGTGCAGAAAGCAGAAACTAGACCCCTTCCTTACACCTTACACTAAAATTAACTCCAGATGGATTAAAGATCTAAACATAAGACTTAACATCATAAAAACCCTAGAAGAAAAAATAGGCAAAACCATTCAGGACATAGGCATAGGCATAGGCATAGGCAAGGACTTGATGACTAAAACACCAAAAGCATTGGCAACACAAGCCAAAATAGACAAATGAAATCTAATTAAACTTCAGAGCATCTGTCCAGCAAAAGAAACAATCATTAGAGCAAACCAGCAACCAACAGAATGGGCAAAAATTTTTGCACCATCTGACAAAGAGCTAATATGCAGTATCTACAAAGAACTAAAGAAGATTTACAAGAAAAAAACACACAACATTCAAAAGTGTGTGAAGGATATGAACAGATACTTTTCAAAAGAAGACTTATATGAGGCCCACAAACATGAAAAAATGCTCATCATCACTGGTCATTAGAGAAATGCAAATCAAAACCACATTGAGATACCATCTCACACCAGTTAGAATGGCAATCATTCAAAAATCTGGAGACAACAGATGCTGGAGAGGATGTGGAAAAAAAGGAATGCTTTTTTTTTCTTCTTTTTTTTTTTTTTTTTACACACCACAGCATTTATTCTCTTTCTACTATTCTATCTGAAGTAACATTTTCACTCTTTATAACTCTAAACTTGCAATGTTTACATTTATACAGAGATGCAGGAAATAAAAATTTAGGGCTTGCTGTATTCCCAGAATTGATAATATGTCTCTGAAGAAAAGGTAATTTATAACTTGACCCTGAGAACAGCCTGGAAGTCAAAGAAAGTTAACTTACTATGATCTATAAATCATGGCATATCCAATCCTTTTGTAAAACCCTGCGGGGGAACTTATTGCTTAAATTTACAATGTTATGCCTCTTTTAGTTTTATTTATTTTATTTTTTTAATATACTTTAAGTCTTGGGGTACATGTGCAGATCATGCAGGATTTTTGTACAGGTATACACATGCCATGGTGGTTTACTGTATCCATCCCCCCGTCACCTACATTAGAGATTTCTCCTAATGTTATCTCTCCCCAATCTCCCCACCCACTGTTATCTCTCCTCTACTCCCCCACCCTGCAACAGACCCCAGTGTGTGATGTTCCCCTCCTTGTGTCCATGTGTTCTCATTGTTCAACACCCACTTATGAGTGAAAACATGTGGTGTTTGGTTTTCTGTTCTTCTGTCAGTTTGCTGAGAATGATGGTTTCTAGCTTCATTAAAACTACTTTGAAGAAAGAAGATGTTGCTAAAACCACAAGAAAGCTTACACAATTTTTGAGAGACTAATATACAGAATTAGTATATTAATTCTGAAACCTTTTGGAAACCTTTGGGAATTGAAAACCTTTGGGAAAGATAAGATTGTTCTAGAAAATACAAATTACTAAAATTGATCCAAGATCAAGTGGAAATTTGCATAGTGTAATAATGATAGAAAATTTAGAAAACTGATTAAAATTCAGTAATACCAAAGGACTTAGATTAGATAATGGCCATACTTTAACTTTATCTGACATGTAAAAAAAAAAAAAATCCAATACTATTCAAAGAATCTCAGATGTGGGATATAATGGGAAAGCGTCCCATATATTTTCTAATACCACAATAAACCCAATAAAAGTAATAGAGAAAACCATATAGAAATTTTATTTATGAACACATATGAAAAGCTTTAAAATAAGTTATTATAACAGTAAACTAGTGTTAGCTGCTAATTGCCTTGCTCAAGGTTGTTTCCATCTACTAGAAATTGTCAAGATAATTATACCTGTTTTGTGAATGGTGCCTCATAGTGTTATGCAGTGCAAACCTTGCACAATCATGCATGGAGCAGGCCTGACTCACTGACAAAAATCTATTCTAGATAGACTAAGGATTTTACATATCAACAATAAAGTTTTGCAAATGAATCAGGGAGTGAGATCTCATGCAAAACTTAGGAATATTATGGAATTTCTAACCCAAACTGGAAACCAAAAAGGCTTTCAAAAATTCTACATTCAATAATTTAATATAAATTAAAGCTTTTTAGAGTAAAACATACTGTATGCAGCTTCAAAAAAAAGCGGATTTGGGAAAAATACTGTTAAATGAGATAGATTTTATCTAGAATAGACAACGAGTTTCTAGAAAATAAAGAAAACTCATTGTAAAAATTGGCAGTAAATATGTCAATATAACCTACAGATAAGTAAACCAAAAGCCAAAGAAAGAAAGTCAGAAAGGTAAATCTAAATGGTCAAAATATTAATAGTTATTCTAATTTACATTTTATCAATTGGTAATACAGTTAAGATATATTATTTGGTACTTATTAAATTGGTAACAAATAGGAAGCCCTACAATACTTTTTTTGGTAGAGGAAAGGTAGTTTCACATATTGCTGATGGAGTGTAAAGTGTTAATAATATTTCTTTAAAAATGTCAGAAATACATAGAGCCTTTAACCCAGAAATTGGCAAAACAGATGAGTAACCTTCCAATTTACATTTTCATAGTTGATAAGTTATAATACTATATTATTCTGTATTCACTAAATTAGCAGCAATTAAAACAGCTATAATACTTATTTTTCTGGGGAAAGGACAACTTCACAATTGTTAATGGAAATGTAAATTGCTACAACCTTTTTTGGAAAGGAATCTGGCAATATTTCTTAAAATACAAAACACATTTACCCTTTGACCCAGAAATTCTACTCCTAGGTGTTCATCACAGGGAAACAAAAACACCTATAAGTATAAAACCTTTGCATAAGTTTGCTTACCTTGTCACAGATAGAAAGAAACAAAAATGGAATATAAATCAATATATAAATGGATAATAAATTAAGGCACAGCTACTCTATATTTTGCATTAATTAAAAAATATAAATTAGATCTATACAGGTTAGTGTGAAAGGATTGCCACAATGCATTGTTGGAAAATGAGTTTAAGAAAATGGTATAAAATAACCCCATTTTGTAATTAATGACCATAACCCCTTTTATATATGCTAATTTGTAGATCTGAACTTGTAGAGAATAATGAGTCATCCCCAGGCCAGTCTCCTTGTGTGAAGAGTTGGGAGATGTCTGATGTAGGTAGTCTTAGAAGCAGAAATAAGATAAAAAGGAATAAATAAAAATAAAGTTAAATGTATTAAATAAAAATACAGAGAGCATATATTTCTTGAGGAGAGCAATATGCTTTCAAAATGTTCTAAAAATCTATCAACCTTATCAAACTTCACAGTCACATATTTTTGTGGGACAAACTTACGTTTTCTTAGCATACATCAATTGTTTGACTAAATCAAACTAAACACATTTGTTTACAAGCTGGAAATTTTTGAATTAAAAAATACATGGCCATGTATTCAGGTAATCAAAATGAATCTTCACATAGAGCTATATTTTAGGATATTATTGTAAGAAAGATATTCTGTAACATGACCATCAATGAAACTTTTAGTTTTCTGTCTACAAACTGATATTCTTACTCAATGAACCATCCAGGTTGTCTAGAATTTATGTTGAAAGCCACTAAATTATGTGTATTCCTTACACTTGAGGTGATAAAAACGGCTTTTGCAATTTTATTCTGGAATTTGTATTCTAATTACAATATTTAAATAAAATTCAGTACATTAAAAAAGTTTTTAATTTTAAGGCAGTGTCTGCTGAAGAAAGTGCCCTAATAAGAAATATTTTCTTTTTCCAGAGAATACTTTTAGTGTCACATTTTGATCAGCAAGTGAATCAAGACTGTGTTATCTTCCACTAATAAGATTTTCAAAAATCAAATGCCTCTGGAAATGAAAGGAGGCTAAAATGCTGTTGAGTGATTATAATATCTCAACTAGTTTCCTGGTAACAGTCAGTCTATAGTAAAAATGCCTCTTAATAGTTTCCCTAAAATGAATTAATCTAAAAGTTTATTAATATCTCATACCTCAATAAGAAAGAGTTTGTTCTCTCGGTAACTCCTGGTAGGAATTTCTTGGCTGCCATTTAAGATGAGGGGCAAGCCACAAAGATGCTCTGTTGAGTGAAACTGGCATCTATATCTGGACTTAGCTCATCAATAAATTACCAGAAGGAATATTTCCTTTCTGTCACTTGGGACCTGCATATGAAATCCGCTTCTGCTCACTGCTTGTTCACGGTCAGGCCCAGACCTATTGGGAGCTGGGAAGGCCAGGCACAATGACTCATTCAAGCCTGAGCACAGGGAAGGAAATGCTCAGATGGCCAAAATGCTATGTGGAGTTCCATTCACAGCACCACATATTTCCCTGAAACTTGCTTTGGAAAACATTCTAATGCTGTTTTTAGTGTGTTCTATTTGTCATTTTGAAACACAACACATTAGCTGCTTTGAACTCCTGGGCACTAAAAATATTTAAGTTACATAAGCAGATTGATTGAAAGACTAAATGGAGCTTTTAACTCAACACACTCTAAAGCATCTCCTTATTGCTCTAAGGAATAGTGAAGCTCTTGTAAGCGACGGTGGAAAGACTTCCAGCCAGCCAGCCCATGTTGGACGGTGCAAAGGAGCAGCAAAACCAAGATAAACAGCCGTGCATATTTTCTACTGCTGGAATGAAAAGCAATGTTTTGCAAAAATATATATTCTTTTTCCTATTACTATTACAATTCTTGCATGACATTCATGTTCAATTGTTGGCTCACTGGAACTTTCAAAATGTTTGAGGGTAGAAGAAAAACAGAAGAAATAGATACTGCTTTTGTGCCCTATTAAGTCCCATACACATTTGAAAAGCAGACACCATGTAAATATAAAAGCAAACTTTCCAAATTTACTACTCTTTTCTGCCTTTGTTTTTGTTTTCTTTTACATTTCTGGAGCTTTGATTCATACAATTGAATATTTTAGTGGGGGTACCTCTTTAACTTTAGTACTTCCAGTGTAAGCCATCCTCTGCCTCATTTTAGGGCTGTATAGTTACTAGTGAATTTGGAATTTTTAACTGAATATTGTGTGTGTGACATTATATGCAGGAAATATTACGTAACAGTGAAGAGAATCCTTATAGGGACTCTTATATAAACAAGCTTTATTATACATGGAAAAATAATAGTAAGAAAAACCAGAATAAATGGTATCATAAATATTCACAATATAATTGCTTTTCAGCATGACTGAAAATAAATGTGACACTCCCAAATGTATACATACATATCCACACATACCCCTCAACAGAATGTTGGTAACCTGGGTAATTTTCTTTGCATTTCCTTGCAGTCCCTACTGAAGTACTTTACTGGGGGAAAAAAGAAAAAGAAGGACTTGGTGGTGGCATTATAAGTCTCATAAAATGTGGAAAACTAAGTAATTCTTAAAATTATTTCTTGTTTTTTGATTAGGCATTTTGGGTCAAATGCATACAGAATTCAAAATAAAGGTATAATTAAAATTTGTTTTAAAATCTGATTTATATTTAACTAAATGGGACTAATACCTGTTACCTTACTATAAATATAATCTCAACTTCACTGCATACTAGTTTCCCCAAGAAAGATCTTAAAACATTTTCACTTGAGGGGGTGGGGGAAACACCTCCCTCAGCCAAATTAACCTGCAAAGCAGTAAAAATATATAATTATATAACAGATATTTCTTAAAAGAAAAATATTTTTAAAGCCTCCATATTTGAAGAATAATAAAAAGGAGATGGTTTTAATTAGTGGCAAACACAGATGTGAAATAAAATGAGGAGGGGCACAGGATATAGGAAACTATTTGAACTATTTTAGCACTTGAAAATGTCAGACAATTTATTGAGGATTTATTCACTTGGTTTGGAAAGTCTTAGGGACTAGCTGTAAAAACATCTAAGAACTGGTCTGTTATAACTAAGTCAAATAGGAGTGTGAGCACAGAGTACTTTTTAGGTTATTTTATTATACAAGTAAATGAAAGGAGCAAATTAATTACTGTTCTTTTTAACTTGAACCTCATGAATAAAAGAGACATAACTAAGCAAGGAAAGTAAATGCTAAATTAGGAAATATTTGATTTTGGAAAAAAAAAATTAGACTGTCCCCTCTGCATGTCTGAAACCCAAAGGAAGATCATATCCCATTTAATTTCTTCCACATAGCAGCTTTAATTTTGGGACACTTTTGCTTTAATTTGTAATCCCTCGATTATTAAAGATTACGCTAATATCAAAACGACTGTTCTACTCCATATGAAGCTTTTCAAAATATGTAAGATCATTTATGAGCAACTACTTTAAGATATTAGAAAAAATGAGTTAAGGTGATTTTAAATCAATATTAACATATTTAAGAAATTGAGTAATTTGTATGTATTCATGTTATAAATTATATTCAGTTTACACTTATAGCTTATATTTATTGTATACACTTAAATTCAACCTCTAATCCTGATTTTTATCATGTATACAACTATTCATTTCTACAGGAGGACAGGCCTTCAAATATCTTATAAGTAGTGAGTAACCTATAGCCTGTCACACTTTCTGAATTCCAACTTGTTACTACCTTAACTGCCTTCCCTTATTATCATTGCATTAGCTCATACAACAAAGTCAGTCTGGAGAAAGCATATTTTAAGACAAATCCAACTTTTGCCTCAGGAAGAAACCTTATTATTTGTTGTTGTCCTGTGTAGGCACCACTTTCACCCAATGATGAGAGGGAAAAATCAGAGAAGAGAAGAAAATCCACATTTTGAAAAAACAATGATTTTATTTTAACTTTTCTTCTTTTTCTCCTCTCCAAATGATCTGGGATTATTACTGTAAATTACTTCCTACTTTAGTGCTGAATGTTGTTGTTTGTTCTGCGTCTAGAAAGTGAATCATTTCATGTACTAGATGTTCCTTTGTAGCTCAGATTTCCGAATAGTAATTGCACACATACAATACAATAAGGTGTGTGCAGAAAAACTGTTAAAGAAGTATTCAAATAAAAGTGTTCCAAATCTCCCTTATTTTTTATCTTATTTTAAAAAATAAAAATTAATAATATCAATAGCCTTTTTTAGCTGATAACTCCCTTTCTGAATTTCAGTTTATAATAAACTTACACAGTCACACATAGTCTCAAACTATGATGTTTTCCCACACCTTTGTTCAATTATTCTACTTTTAGATTTTTTTTCCACTTGAGGATAATTTATACAAAAATAAATTGCTGTAATCAAGTAACTTTATCCAGGTCACTGGAGCACCCTGCATTTCTCTCTTCCGTTTTCCCACCCACCCCACACAAGCTGGAATGTAGCTGCTAGCACCACTTTCCCTGTTCTAAAGACATCATAAAAGCAATTGGATAAGTGTGAGCAGTGGCCAACTTTTCTTTCTGTTCCTTTTGGTAAACAATGTGGTTCATAAGCTTTCAACTCCACTTCTGAAACTTTCAGTCACTCTTGCAAACCACTGCAGGCTGCTGGGCAAGAACATAATCAGAGAAAAAATGAACATCTTGCGCAGAAGAACAAGGAACAGTTGTGTGAGAAAGAGATCATATCAGAAATTGATAAGAAAATGTTTTTGCCAGACTCCTTTCTATTATTAGTTACCATTACTAGGATGTTGTAAGGGAAAATAATGAGGCAAAACATTACAAAAATAACATAATCGAGACCATCCTGGCCAACATGGTGAAACCCCGTCTCTACTAAAAGTACAAAAAAATTAGCCGGGCGTGGTGGTGCGTGCCGGTAGTCCCAGCTACTCGGGAGGCTGAGGCAGGAGAATTGCTTGAAACCAGAAAACGGAAGTTGCAGTGAGCTGGGATCGCGCCACTGCACTCCAGCCTGGCGATGGAGCGAGACTCTGTCTCAAAAATAATAATAATAACAAAAATAACATAAAATTGGGCTTTTTAAAGAGCTAGACTATGCCTAGTTATCATGTCTGGTCAACTGACACATGAACCTGTTGAATTAAATTTAATTGAATGAGAAGAATGCGAATGTCTTTACCATTAAGCAATAAATATAGCTACTGGCTACATAACTGTTTTAAAAGGATCATCTTTTCCAACTTCTTCAGACAAATAAGTTTAATGTAATTCAATTATAGAAGTTCAGTACAACTTCTGAAAACAATTTGACAATACAGACTCAAAGATCTCTACATCTGCAAAAGATTTCACTGCGTAAAATATTCATAGGCCCCATTTAAACTTAGCAATATCTTTCAGTATATCTTTTACCTACACCCACCACTACTTGAAGCAACCTCAGGAAATATATATCATTGTACTTTATAATCGATATTCTCAGATGTAACACAAAAAAGAAATGCAAATCCAATAGTTAAAGGTAGTGGAGTAGAAAGGCAGCTAAAGCAGTCAAAATGTAGGTACTGAGAATGTAAATGAAAAAGAATGATCACATATATTATAAAGCAATTATGTTGTTATGACGGTCTCTCATTTTTTAAAAGCCTCTTAATTATGTCAGAGGACAGTTTATAAATTGTCTCTTAACTCTGTCTGATCTACCATTATTTTTATAAACTTCTTCCTGAGGAGTTTTTTCCCACATGTAAATTTGAAGCAGTTCAGTCTATCCATGTTCAAATGCTCTGTATGAAGAAAGTCATCTAATTGTTCACTTCAAAAACTATATAGGGATTACTTATTGTAGTATCATTCCTAAAAAGCCTTTACTTCTGTACAATTTCATCTACAGTTAAATATAATTTCTGTAATTTGTTTCATTCTTTAAATTTTTAGAATTAAAATAGGATAAGGCCTTTACATACCCTAAGGGACAATCTATCAGGGCAGCATTAGGACAAAAGAAGTATAGTAGACATCAGTAAAATTTGGAGGTAATTTGATTTCTTTTTTGTGTATTAATAATGGGATGAGGTAAAGTGAGAAAAAATGTGTGATAAGTAGTATACATTTAAGAAAAATGTAATTTTTTGGGGGGGAAAAATTTTGAAAGAAAGTGTGAAGAAAGCTTTCTTGAAGGGTTATATACTTTGTTTATTGGAATGAATTATGGTCCCTAATGTCACATCGGAGGTCCCACCATCCCCCGTAGCTTGTGTAAAGCTACCAGATAAAAGAAAATATTTATTTTATTTTAAATGATAGCACCGAAACAACTGATATCTAGAAACACTAACCCCCAAAATGATTAGAACATTTTTAGGTGTAGTTTAGTTGGTTAATGTTTGAGCCAGAAATCTCAATGAAGTGGCAAATGTAGGTCAATACTTTCCAGACCTATCTATTGAGTATAAGTTCTATTATGACTTACATGTTCTATATTCAGTTGAACATTTTAAAAGGTAAGAGTATCCAATTACCTGTATATATAAAAGCCAACTAAAATGATGTAGTGCTATTAATACTAACAAAATTGACTAATTATTGAAGTTTTGTATGTTCTTGGTACTTCTTTCACACATTTGCATATTTATTTAGCCAACGTAAGTAATGATTATTCCTGTTTTATAAATAAAGATACCGAGGTAGGAACTCTCCCATGTCACAAAGGCGTTGACTGTCAAAGCTAGGGTTCAGAGCTGCCCTCCTTTTATTTTATGCTGTCAAAATGAAAATAAAGGTTATTTTTGAAAAATGTTGGAGTTGAATTAAATCTAAAACCAAAGTTGTCAATCAATGTAAATCTGTCTGACCATCTGAATCATTTTCTGAATCTAAATAAGTACTCATATTCAGAATCATTTATCTATTTTTTTTTTTACTTTTTCTTCTTTTGATAGAACATAACAAATAAAATTTAACAATATTTTTACTTTGCTGTCATAAATTTATAAACCATCTTTGAGAGAATAAGACATAAAACATCAAGGGTTTCTGCAACCTGAAAGATTAAAAGCCTGGTAGCTGCTTTCATCCCACTCTGTGCTTGAACCTGTCTGTGCCGACAGAGCTAGCAGACTGTTTAAAGTTCCTGTGGCTTGGGCAAAAGCCAGAGTTTACAGACACAGTTTCATAAAAGAGAGACTTTTTCCCCTTTTGACTGGCCAAGTTTTAAATCCTTCAGTGGTTGGGTCTCATTAGAAAGGTAACACTGGGGGAAGGTTGAATGGAGTGTGGTTGTTGGTTTGTTGAGAAGTTATGTTTTATTGGAAAACAATAAAGTGTCCTGAGCTGCCAAAGAGCTAAAGTACAGACATTTTCAGTTTATATTAGAAGCGACAAGATTGATAACTCTTATGTCACTGTGTTTGTTTCTGGGTTCATAGCTGCCTGTACATCAATAAAAAAACAAAAAAAACAGCAAACTCAGTAGCCATCTTGTCTCTTCACTACCATTGCTATTTTTTTTTTTTTTTTTTTTTGGCTGGCTCTGAGGACATATTTCATTTCATTCACTTATTCATTCACTCACACATTCTTTCATTTCTGACTCGGGGCCCAATAAACCATATCATTGTTCTAAAATTCTAAGTTTAGCTTTCTCTGTGCCTGTCGCTCTATTCTCTAATCACTGAATCTCCAAACCACTGAATTTTCTTTTTACTCCAATCTAGTTTGAAATAAGATAATCTTATAAAGATATTTGATATGACATTTTTGTGTGTGGAGAGAAATGTGAGGGCCATATATCTTCAGTTCAAAAGCATTGATGAAAATAATTATACTTCCGTTGTGCTAGAATAATGTAGCAAGTACTTCTGCATCATGGAAAGATACAACAACTACCAGGACCTATATATAACAGGAATCCTTCATCATGAATCCTTGAATCTCCTCATTAAATGAGCTCTTAGGATTTTGTGAAGATGGAAATTATATGAAAATTGTGTGTGTGTGTGTGTGTATATATATATATAAAATTATAAATTTTATTTATAAATATATATTTATTACATAAGAGTCACTGTGGGCCAGGCGAGGTGGCTCACGCCTGTAATCCCAGCACTTTGGGAGGCCGAGGCGGGCAGATCACCAGGTCAAGAGATCGAGACCATCCTGGCAAACATGGTGAAACCCCATCTCTACTAAAAATACAAAAATTAGCTGGGCATGGTGGCCCGCGCCTGTAATCCCAGCTACTCAGGAGGCTGAGGCAGGAGAATTGCTTAAACCTGGGAGACGGAGGTTGCAGTGAGCAGAAATCGTGCCACTGCACTCAGGTCTGGTGCCTGGTGATGGAATGAGACTCTGTCTCAAAAAAAAAAAAAAAGTCATTGTGTGTGTATATTCATATATACACACACCTAAAATGTATATGTTATATATATACATATAACATATATATATGAATATATATATTCTTCATATAACATATATGTATATATATAACACATACATGTGTAAGTTATGTTACACGTAAAATGTATGTTATATATACATATATATGTACATATAACATATACATGTGTAACAGTTATATATCCAGTAAAGATATTTGATATTTCTATTAGATTCCCAAAGTAGTCTTTGACATACACAAAACTGTGTATCACTTACGATAGGTACCTTTATTAAAAGTTATATGTATGTACTTTCATTAAAATCAAGACGTGAATTTTATTGCTGATTGGCAATGATTATGTTCATATCATTTACAAATCCTTTCATATTCATGATCTGAGTTCCAGTCAAATCTGCTAAGTACAAAACTTATGAAACTTTGCCTGTGTCGCCGTTAAGTTAGTTCACCATACCAATTCTATGAGAAAAGTTCAGAGGCTAAAATAAAGTGAAGAAAGAAAGAAATGGCTTGCTGAGGTTACAGTTTGTAAGTTATTCAACATGGAATTAACTTCAGTCTACTGATTCCATGTCATTTGCTGTTTTTTTCTTCTCTCTCACAAGTTGCTTTGTGATGTATTTAAAGAAAAATATTATACCTTCCTGCATTACTGTAATTTCCCATTTATCTTTTCCAAGTTCTGTTTTTATGCTTTACTTCTCGATGATACTTAGTGTTATATATCTTCTTGACCTCCTTGTGCTCCTACTTAACCACTTTTCATTCACTTGTGCATCATTCACTTAATACAAGCTTCTCCTAATAACTTCTTGGTGATGTATTTAAAGAAAAACATTTAAAGAAGGCCCATTTATTCATAAATTAACTGCTCCTTCCCTTTGTACTATATGAATACTTAAAATTTAGATTTTCAAAACTAGGTGTCCTTTCTTCAAAGCTTCACTTTTTGTTTTAATTTGTATGGTTTCTCTGCAGCAGTAATTTAGAAAGATTTATGTATAGATGTGGAGGAAAGAAGAAGTTGGAATCATTTTGATATTCAGATATGAATGACTCATCTTGAGGAGATACTTTAAGAGCCTGTTTTGCTTAGTACTCTTTTAACATAACTTTAAGCTTTTCCACTCCTCACTTTTGGAATTTCCTAATTCTCCTCTCTACTTATGTAAACCTTATACATTATATAATATTTAGTTCTGCATTTAATTCTTCCACGAAGTTTTATCACCACAGCCTAAAGTCAATTTATTATTCCCATAAAAATTAAAACCAATATTTTATTAATGCATTGCTGTTAGTCAAAGGATAGTTAAAACTCTACCACTGTTTTCTTGAATTCTTCCATAAATTTTCAGAATTTGATTTGTTTCCATAGCTATATAAACAACTCATAGGGAAAGAATCTATGTCTTTGGTCAGCTATAGTACTTACTGAATTTTAAGTGCTCAACAGAAGTAGATTGATTCCATGTTACTAGTCAACTTTTCATATCATATATTGTGCTTTAAATTTTTAGAATCCCCTTTAGGTTTATTTGGAGTTCTATTTCTCTGCTGGGTTTCCCTGGTTTGTTAACTCATTATGACCTTTTTAAAGTATTTGAACATATATATAATAAACATTATGCTATCATGTTTAATAAGTCATTCTCAGAATAATATGTACCATAAAATGCAATTCATATGAACAAATGAATTGAATGTGAAATTAATTTATGATGAAAGATCAGAAAAGAATGTTTTCTTCAGAATTGGTAGTGGGGATATTGAGTGAGAAGGGGTTTAGGGGGATTTTCTGGGTTGATTGAAATATTGAAATACTCTACATCTTTTTGAGTAAGGGTTACATATATGTATTTTTTTTTTTTTTGAAACAGGTCTGGCTCTGACACTCAGGCCAGAATTATGTGGCCTCATCAGGGCTCACTGCAGTCCCGAACTCCTGGGCTGAAGTGATCTTCCCACCTGTCTCCCAACTAGATGGGACTCCAGGTGTATGTTACCACACCCTGTCTAATTTAAATTTTTTTTTTTTTTTTTTGCAGAGATGGGGTCTCACTTTGTTGCCCAGGCTGGTCTTGAACTCTTGGCCTGAAGCAATTCTCCCACAATTGCCTCTCAAAGTTTTGTGACTATAGGCGTAAGCCACTGTGCCTGGCCTCTGTCGTTCAACCTTATCAAATTGTACACTTAAGATTTATTTTGCTATATGTTAACTGTACTTCAAAATAAAAGTAAAACCATAAAATGTTATTTAAGAGTATGTGTAAAATAAGATAAAACTGCTACAATAACAAAGAAAACGGTTAGGTAAAATTTAGGATTGTAGTTACCTCTGTAGTGGTGAAAGAAAGTGTTTTATGAAGGGCACATTGGGGGTCTCTCAAGAATCGGTAATATTCTATTTCTTAATCTAAGTGGTGGATGCATCAATGTTCATTTCATTACTATGTCTTAGAATGAATATATATTTATGTATAATATACTTGAAATTATTTAAAGATTAGCCCATAAATGTTTCTATTTTGCTTTCTGCCTTCTTGCTATTATTTAAATTCTGAAGAAAAAGATAAGTTAATGCCCCATATTTGTTTTTCTTGTTCACAAAGGTATATAAATTTTTCCGTCATGGAAGATTTTAGTAATAACAGTGAGAAAAATTCAGTTCCTCAACATGAGGAAATGCATGTGGCTCATAGTAATGCCACATATTTCATCAGAATTTCATAATTTATACAGTACCCTAAAGTCAATATAAGGATTTTATCATAGTGATAATGACTTAACAGGGAAGGGAATTTTGAAAAATGATAAAAATATTTTTATTCTAATCTGTGCTTTAACTGTTTACATATATCATGATGTAGTATTTACAAGAATGTTATAACTAGAACTGGGGCATCCTGAAAAGGATAACTTAGGAGAAACAATACGTATTTTTAAAATTATACTTAAAGTTCTGGGGTACATATACAGATTTTGCAGAATTGTTACGTAGGTACGCACATGCCATGGTGTTTTGCTACATCTATCCCCCCATCACCTACAGTAGGTATTTCTCTTCATATTATCCGTCTGCTATACCCTCCACCCCTGCTATCCCTCCCCTGGAACAGGCCCCAGTGTGTGATGTTCCCCTGCCTGTGTCCATATGTTCTCATTGTTCAATACCCACTTATGGGCGAGAACATGTGATGTTTGGTTTTCTGTTCTTGTGTCAGTTTGCTAAGAATGATGGTTTCCAGATTCATCTATGTCCCTGCAAAGGACATTAACATGATTTTTTATGGCTGCATAGTATTCCATGGTGTATATGAGCCACATTTTCTTTATCCAGTCTTTCCTTGATGGGCATTTGGGTTGGTTCCAAGTCTTTGCTATTGTAAATAGCACCACAATGATCATATGTGTGCATGTGTCTTTACAATAGAACAATTTATAATCCTTTTGGTATATGCCCAGTAATGCCATTGCTAGATCAAATGATGTTCCCAGTTTTAGATCCTTGAGGAATCGCCACACTGCCATCTACAATGGTTGCACTATTGTACACTTCCACCAGCAGTTTAAAGCATTCCTATTTCTCCACATCCTCTCCAGCATCTGTTGTCTCTAGATTTTTTAATGATCACCATTCTAACTGGCATGAGATGGTATCTCAACGTGGTTTTGATTGCATTTCTCTAATGACCAGTGGAGATAAACATTTTTTCATATGTTCGTTGGCCTCATAAATGTCTTCTTCTGAAAAGTGCCTGTTCATATCTTTGGCCCACTTTTTGATGGGGTTTTTGTTTTTTCTTGTAAAATTGTTTAAGTTCTTTGTAGATTCTGGATATTAGCCCTTTGTCAGATGGGTAGCTTGCAAAATTTTTTCCCATTCTGTTGGTTGCAGGTTCACTCTAATGATTGTTTCTTTTGCTGTGCAGAAGCTCTTAAGTTTAATTAGATCCCATTTGTCTATATTGGCTTTTGTTGCTAGTGCTTTTGGTGTTTCAGTCATGAAG
>CAUYLG010048793.1:0-13218 GCA_963573385.1 Cacajao melanocephalus
ACAAGGTCAGGAGTTCAAGACCAGCTTGACCAACATAGTGAAACCCCGTGTCTACTAAAAAAATAGAAAAATTAGGCGGGTGTGGTGGTGCATGCCTGTAATCCCAGCTACTCAGGAGGTTGAGGCAGGAGAATTGCTTGAACCTGGGAGGCGGAGGTTGCAGTGAGCCAAGATCGCGCCACTGCCCTCCAGCCTGGGCAACAGAGTGAGACTCCATCTCAATAAATGAATGAATGAATGAATGAAAGTGGTAAGTGAAGGGGCAGCTGTCTATCTATCAATCATCTATCTGCTCTGAAGGTCAGTGGAAAGTGTCAGGTATAGCAACATCTTGCATGCATTGTTACTGATCTGCTGGTTTATCTTGTTGAATCAACTGGGTCATCCAGCTCCTCCAGATCCTGTCAAATCTCCACCAGATTCTGCAAGTTCTCCCCCAAGTGTGTGGACAGTTCCATGGTGAAAGGTCCCACATTCTCCTACTGATCACTCATAGCATCAATGTTGGAAATGGCAAGAGACACACACTGGTTCTGCTTTGTCTTGTGAGTTCCAGTTCCAGCTTGTCTTCACTGATTCCAGTTTGCCCAGCCTCTCAGTCACAACTAGCTTTCCTTTCCATCTGCTAGTCTGTCTGACCTATGAACACTTGAGGTCAACACTAGATGCAGATGCGAAAGCTTATATACACTCCTCTTCCAGCTCCCATGATTGCCTAAGCTCTAACACTATGGTAAATCCATAATTCTATGAATAGAAATTCTGCCTCTCTTTTCAATTTCTTGTCATATAAACACCATCCTGCTCCGTATTACTACTGTTTATGTTTTAATATTACAAAGTAGTAGTCTACATTTAAAATGGCAACTTAGTTATTCTAGGAAATTAGTTGCCATATAAATTCTAGAGTGTAAATTTCCTCACAAAATCTAACTGGAATTTTAATGAGTTGCTTTAAATATACAAATTAATAGATTTTTACATTAGTGTAATTAGATATTTAAAGTATTATGTTTGACAGCATAAAGTCTTTTCATGTACTAAAATCATGTCTCTGCCCTTTATGAACATCTTAAAATTTCCTCCATAGATGTCTTATGTATTCTTGGTCAATAACTAGTTTTCTTTTAACGAAATATTCTTAGTTGGTTATTGAGGCTAAAAGCAATCAGTATTTTAGTACGGTCTTGTGTCTGTCAACCTTGCCCAAATCCCTTATGAATTCTGATAGTCGATTGATTCTGTGTTTGTGTGTGTGTGTGTGTGTGTGTGTGTATCTGTGTGGCTGACTCTGATGCTTGTCTACCCATTGACCAGTCTACCTTCTCTCTTATAGTAATATATCTTATCCTAAGACAAGAATTAGGATTGGTTTAAAACATTACAATTCCATTTATCTTTTTAATTGGTCTAGGGGCATGCAACCAAGTTCTGTTCCGTGGAGTAGTTTAGAAAAAGACTGTCCTCTCAGTTAAGAGAAAGGCATAGAAAAAGAAAAGTCTCTCTTTACCCATATCCACTTCCTTCCTGCTTAGGTATTGATAGGAGCTGATGTGTGAGAATTTTATGCTGGGAGCTCCAGCAGCCACCTTATGATCAGAATGGAAAACTTGGTCAAAATGCAGAGGATGGCCTACCAGACAGGTGAGAAGTGTGGGCCCTTGCTGTGTCATGAGCTCCCCAACCAACCGGGGATCACCTACCTCCAGATTGCTTTACGTTGAGGAAGAACTTTCCTAATGGTTAAGTCACCATTTGTTAAGGTCTCTGTCAATCACAGCTAAAATTACTCTGTTGGATATAGCGGCAGTGTAGTTCTTAGCAATACCCCCGGGGCATTCCCCTTCACATTCTCTCTTTTTCTTTTATGTAAAGATAGGGTCTCACTATGTTGTCCAGGCTGATCTCAAACTGCTGGTCTCGGGCAATCCTCCTGCCTCAGCCTCCCAAATAGCTGAGATTACAAATGCACGTTGCTGTGACTGGCTCCCCTTTACATTCTTTAATTTAGAGGCAGGGTCCTACCTGTTGCCCAGGCTAAAGTGCAGTGGCATAACCACAGCTCACTACAGTCTCCGTCTCCTGGGTTCAAAAATTATTCTCCCAAGTCAGCCTGCTGAGTAGCTGAGGCTATAGGCCCACACCACCACATCCAGCTAATCCTTTACATTCTTAATTACAAAATGTGTAATACATATATTATTTTCCTTTTGTCCATTTTCTACCTTTTTGTCTTGTATTTTATCTCCATATTCTCCACATGTTTACTTACTTTAGCTCTGGACAATCTTCACAGGCAAAATAGGAAACAGTCTGCATCATCAAAGCTCTGCTGGATCCCCAGTAGAATCAGCTCTGTCTCTTTCCCTTTAACCTCTACCTAAAATCACAGGCAGTTTTACAGGCTCAGTTAATACTGGGGATATGATAACCCTGTTGTGAGTATTTACAAAGAGCAAACAATCACAGATATGAAGCTAAAGTGAACTGGGGCATAGATAGTTTCAGACATTTGTCCAAGTCTTAGGCAAAAAGTGTCACATTGTCTTTAAAATTTCTCATCTGATTCTAATAGTTTGCTTAAATGACATTTGTCTGGTAGAGTCAAATGGAAAGGTCCCAGAATAAGAGGGAGAAAACCATCAGCCCAGTAAGAGAGCATGACAATGCATGAGTGGGGAGTGGTAACCAAATTGTAGGAGACCAAGTATAATTAGATAATGAAAACTTTTTAAACCCATAATATTAATAAGAGGTGAACATTGACTCATTTATAAATTCTTTACTATATCAAAGAAGCTTGGCTAGAACTTCAGGAAGCTGAGCTCCTACCTTTTCAATTAATAATTCTGTGACCTTTGAAATTTTCTTTCCTTCACTCTCCTCACTTATAAATGAAATAATGGGATTGTTGTGAAGCTGGAAAGAACTTATACAAGTGAAATTATAGTTGGTCCTTTGTTGTATCTGTGGTTCCCCATTCATAGATTTAACTAGTCTCAGTTAAAAAATATTTGGAAAAAAACAATTAAAAATAACAAGACAATAATAAAAAAAGAATGCCAATTTAAAAGAATGCAATATAACAATGCTTTACATAACATTCACATTGTGTTGGTATTATAAGTAATGTAGAGATGATTTAAAGTGTACAGGAGGATGCACTCAGATAATAAGCAAATACTATACCACTTTATATCAGGGACTTGAGCATCTGTGGATTTTGGTATCCTTAGGGGTCCTGGAACAAATCCCCTGAGAATACCAAAGGATGATTGTACTTAGAAAAAAAGAAGATTCAATGGGAGAAATGTGAGCCACCTTTTCTTTTCTTTTAATTGACTAAAAATTGTATATATGCATGCTGTACAACATGATGTTTTGATATATGCATACATCATGGAATGGCTAAATCAAGCTAATTAGCATATGAATTATTTCACTTTGTTTTTTTGCGCTGAGAGCACTTAAAATCGACTGTCTTAGCAATTTTCAGGTATTCAGTATGTTATTAACAATAGTCACCGTGATGTACAATAGATCTCTTGAATGTATTTCTGATGTTCAACTCAAAATTTGTATCTCTTGACTAGCATCTATATCTTCAATCCCCCTGTCTTATGCCATGAGTTTCCCAACCAACGGGGAACCATGAGCCCCTGATAACCACCATTCTACTCTCTGCTTCTATAAGTTTGACTTTTTCAGATTGGCTTTCTGTGCCTGGCATATTTCACTTGACATAATGTCCTCCATGTTTATCCGTGTTGTCACATGACAAGATTTCCTTCTTTTTAAGAGGCTGAATAACATTCCATCATGTACATACCACATTTTCTTTGTTCATCCATTGATGGACACTGAGGTTGATTCTATATCTTGGTTATTGTGAGTAACGCTGCAAGAAACATGGACATGGAGATATCTTTTTGACATACTAATTTCATATCTTTTGGATATATACCCAGAAGTGGGATTGCTGGATCATATGGTAGTTCTATTTTTAATTTTTTTCAGGAACCTCCATACTCTTATCCATAATGGCTGCACTAATTTACATTTCCACCAACAGTGTACAAGTGTTCTCTTTTCTCCACATCCTCACCAACACTTGTGTTTTCTATAATAAACATTCTGATCGGCATGAGGTGATATATCATTGTGATTTTAATTTGCATTTTCCTAATGATAAGTGATACTAAGCATCATTTCATATATCTGTTGGCCATTTGTATGTCTTTTTTGGAAAAATGTTTATTCAGGCTTTTTGTTCATTTTAAAATTGGGGCTGACTCTGGGCCCACTGCCTAAGAATTAGCCATGTTCTGCAAGGAACAGCAAAAAATAAAAAGTAAAATTGGGTTGTTTTCTTAATACTGAGTTGTGCAAGTTCCTTATATATTTTACATATTAACCTGTTTGACCTCTTTGTATGATTTTACAAATATTTTCTCCCATTCTGTAAGTTGTTTCTTCACCCTTTTGATTGTTTCTTTTGTTGTGCAGAAACTTTTTAGTTTGATGTAATCCTATTTATTCATTTATCTATTTTTCCTTTTGTTGCCTGTGGTAAGACATCTTTTTTTTTTTTTTTTTTGAGTCAGAGCTTTGCTCTTGTTGCCCAGGCTGGAGTGCAATGGTGTGATCTCAGCTCACTGTAACCTCTGCTTCCCAGGTTCAAATGATTCTCTTGCCTCAGACTCCCGAGTAGCTGGGATTACAGGCACCTGCCACTACACTCGGCTAATTTTGTATTTTTCGTGGAGATGGAGTTTCTCCATGTTGGTCATTCTGGTTTCTAACTCGCGATGTCAGGTGATCCACCCACTTTGGCCTCCCAAAATGTTGGGATTACGGGCGTGAGCCACTGCGCCCGGCAGTAAGCTACCTTTTTTAAGTTATTAAACTTCAAGAGGAGAGAAGTCTTTCTGACCATACGCAGATATTCTCATGTCCTTTTTTTCCCCCCAAAATATAAAACAGGCCAGGCACAGTGGCTCACGTCTATAATCTCAGCACTTTGGGAGGCCAAGGCAGGTGGATCACCTGAGGTCAGGAGTTCCAACCAGCCTGGCCAACATGGTGAAACCCTTTCTCTACTAAAAATACAAAATACAAAAAGGCTGAAGCAGGAGAATGGCTTGAACCTAGGAGGCAGAGGTTGCAGTGAGCCGAGATTGTACCACTGCACTCCAGTCTGGGTGATAGAGTGAGACTCCATCTCAAAAAAAAAATAAAAGAAAGAAAAGAAAAGAAAACATGCACTAATGGGCTAAGCCTAATTTAGCTTCAGGAATCAGAAAATTAGATTTGGGTTCTACCTGTGAACACTCGCTGCCTTTTGCATAATCTTAGACAAGTTGCATTTCTTCTTTCATTCACTCTCCATCTGTAAGTCGGTAAGTCCTCCTTAATTGTGTTCTCCCCTTCAGAGGAAGAGTGTCAAACTTCAAGAGAAACACATCCAAGTTCTTAGGTTTTTAGCGTGGTAGTTAGACAGACACAAGCAAAGCAAGGCAGGAGAGGGCCCCTATCAGGAATGTCAGGTGACCATCAGGTGATGATCAGGTGGTTGTTAAACTGTCTCTCCAAAATAATTGGTCACAGCTGGCACCAGGAAAAAGCCTCCCAATAGACAGAAAACACCTGAAGCTGGTGATCAGTAGTTTTCTGATAAATTCTCAGGAGTTTGGCGAATGGGCTCAAACATGCACACTAAGAGGCAAAATGGCAGTTTAACTGGTATAGGACCTTCCTTTAGGAACACACAACTGGAAAGGAAAAAATGCCTCAGGTGAGCATGCACACAACTTCAGTAAACACACTGCACGTGCGGCCCCTCCCAAGGGCTGTCAGGCCATCGTCCATATGGACAGCTCACTCCAAGGGCAAAATCAAGGGAGAAGAAATGCCAACCCCAGAACCATGCCAACCCCAGAACCATGCCAACATAGAAAACCCCAAGTCAAGGGTCAGATGGGGCACTTGGATCTCTCAGGTCGTCTGCTTGGTCCTTTTCCAAGTGCACTTTGCTTCCTTTCATTCCTGTGCTAGAACTTCAAATAAACTTTCACTCTTGCTCTAAAACTTGTCTCGGTCTCTCACCCTGCCTTGTATCCCACGGCTGAATTTTTTCCTCTGAGGAGTCAAGAATCAAGTTGCTGCAGACCAATATGGATTCGTTGATGGTAATGACTGCACTACTGCACTCCAGCCTCCCTAGTAGTCACCAGGAGCTGGGAGAGTGGCAGGAATTTCTGCGACCCACTGGAGTAAAATGCAGTCTGAGTCAAAGAGCCGTGAAGTATAAACTCAGATATTAAAAATCTGTAGGCTGGCTGGGCGCGGTGGTTCACACCTGTAATCCCAGCACTTTAGGAGTCTGAGGCGGGTGGATCACAAGGTCAGGATTTCTAGACCACCCAGGCCAAAAGAGTGAAACCCTGTCTCTACTGAAAATACAAAAAAAATTATCCGGATGTGGTGGTGGGCACTTGTAATCCCAGCTACTCGGGAAGCTGAGGCAGGAGAATCACTTGAACCTGGGACGTGGAGGTTGCAGTGAGCCGAGATCATGCCATTGTACTCCAGCCCAAATGACAGTACGAGACTCCTTGTCAAAAATAAACAAACAAATAAAATAAAAATAAAAATCTGTAGGTGGGGAATTTTAACTGGGGTTCAGGTTTTCCAAGCAACCAGGGATTTTCTTTGCTTTTGCATTTTCTTGTCATCTTGAATGAAAAATATTAAATACCATGTAACAATTTCTTTTTTGTTTGAGACAAGGTCTCACTCTGTCACCCACACTGGAGTGCAGTGGCATGATCACAGATCACTGCGGCCTCAACCTCCCAGGCTCAGGTGATCCTCTCACCTCATCCTCCCAGGTAGCTGGGACTACAGGCATGCACCACCATGCCCGGCTAATTTTTTGTATCTTTAGTAGAGATGGAGTTTCACCATGTTGCCCAGGTTGGTCTTGAACATGGGCTCAAGTGATCTGACCATCTTGGCCTCCCAAAGTGCTGGGATTACAGGCATGAGCTACTGCGCCTGACCAGCAATTTCTTAAAGATAAGGAATTACCATTAAAACCAGTGATTCTGAACTCTATTCAAGTGCAACTCCCTTCTTATAATAGATATAAGACCTGCTTACAATTCTGTCATTAACTTAATAAACAACATAACTTGCAAGTGAACATAATTTTAAAAAAGCAACATCATGCCTAATTATATAAAGGAGTAATAAAAGCAAAGTTGTTTATAATAAAGTAGTATGTATTTCAATAATGAAATATCTAAGCATGACTTCTAGGCATAATAACATAGTCAGATGCTTACACCAATATGTAGAATCAGTGTAAATGAGGCAGCTATAAATGTGTTATATAGGTGTGTTATATTGGAAACTTTAAAACCATATGCAGCATTACTCATGATGATGTGATTTTCCTAAATGTTGAATACCTTGTGGTATATTTCTAACAAAATATTCCTGGAGGCTGGGCATGGTGGCTCATAGCCATAATCCAAGCACTTTAGGAGGCCAAGAAAGGAGGATCGCTTGAAGCCAAAGTATAAGAACAGCCTGGGCAACACAGGGAGACCTCCATCTCTAAAAAAAAAATAATAATAATAATAAAAAGTTGGGCATGGTAGCACACACCTATAGTCCTAGCTACTCAGGAGGCTGAGGTTGAGGGATCGCTTGAATCTAGGAGTCTGAGGATGCAGCGGGCTATGATCATGCCGTAGCCCTCCAGCCTGGGCAATAGAGCAAGGCCCTGTCTATTTTTTTTAAAATTCCTGGAAAATTTAAATCTATTAAACACGTGCAGAAACTACTTGGTATTTATTTGCAAAATGAGTTAAGTTCTAAGTTCAGATCATTAAAAACACCTTTTTCAGTTAGATATATGTCTTTGGTGGACACTGAAAAGTATGCAAGATGTAGGGCAATTCTTACTGTATAAGACAGTCTTTTTTTTTTTTTTAAGAGACGGGGTCTTGCTGTGTTGCCCAGGCTGGAGTGCAGTGGCTATTCACAGGTGCGATCCCACTACTGATCAGCATGGGAGTTTTGACCTGCTCCGTTTCTGACCTGGGCCGGTTCACCCCTCATTAGACAACCTGGTGGTCCCCAGCTCCCGGGAGGTCACCATATTGATGCCGAACTTAGTGCGGACACCTGATCAGCATAGGGCACTACAGCCCAGAACTGCTGGGCTCAAGCGATCCTCCCACCTCAGCCTCCCAAGTAGCTGGGACTACAGGCACATGCCACCGCGCCTGGCTGCATGGGACAGTCTTACGCATTTTAAGAACTATTGTATTCCCAGTACCAACCTACTAAATGTTAGTCGCTTCCAGTTGTCACACTATAAAAACTTTCTCACAAATGTTTAAAATGGTAACTAATAGTAATACCACCCCTATTGAAAAACTCTACTATAAACAATGTCTGGCACTTGGTATGTATTTAATACATGCTTATTGATTAGATGAATGAATGATTGTATAAATATTGAATCTCCAAACATAACTTTACCTTCTGACTGTAAGTATTAGAAAACCCCACCAACAGTAGTTTAGACAAATTAGGATATATAACTTTTCACTAAGAAAATTGGAGTTAGGCAACCCAGGATTGGTCTGACAGCTCATGATGTCATCATTGTTTACGGTTTTTGTTTTATTTCTATTTTGCCATTCTTAGAAAATGTGTTATTTCCTAATGAATTAAAGATGGGTGCTTCATCTCTGGGTCTCACATCTATATTCAAAGCAGAAAAGTGGAAGGAAGAGGAAAGGATTATTGCCAGCAGACTTCCTCTTCTCTTATTGGCCAGAACTATGTCACATGATCAGTGCTAGCTGCAAGGGAAGCTATCAACCTCTCCCTCAAAGTAATACTGCTGCCATATAAAATGTAAACAAAAAAACTTTCAAATACATTACTAAGCTGCCAAGAAAGTAAAGATTCCAAGAAGCTAAAAATAAAGTGAACATGGAACCTCCTAAGAGGTAAGGAAAGTGCTAATGCTTTTGCCTTAAGGACATATGCTAAACTCTGGTGATCTTAACATTGCATTTATAATGGTTTCACAGGGAGTGGGGTGGAGAACAGAAGACAAAGCTTGCAGTCTGCCCAGTGTTTGGAGTCTAATGGTAGACCTTGACTTAAAGTTGGAAAATGAAATGGCAAGCCACAGACTATAGAAAATATTTATGAAGACATGTGTTCAGAATATATAAAAACTTCTACAAATAGGTATCAAAAATAAAAACAACCCAATTTTAAACAGGAACAAACCAAATAGTGGAGAGGAGATAGAGCAAGTAGGACTTTCATACATTGCTGATGGAAATATAAAATATGCAATCATTTTGGAAACTGGCAATTTCTTAATATGTTAAACATATACCTACTATATATCCAAGATAAATGAAAATATATGTCTACACAAAAGCTTGTACATGAATGTTCATAGCTCCATTAATAATAATAGTCAAGAAATAGAAACAACCCAAATGTCCATTAACTGATAAAAGCATATACAAAATGTAGCATATCCATACAATGGAATATTGTTTAGCTATAAAATGGTACTGATAGATGCTACAATATGGATAGACCTTGAAAACATTATGATACATAAAAGAAACCAGACACACACACAAAAAAACACATATTATGTGATACCATTTATATAGCATGTATCAAGAATGGGTAAACCCATACAAAGAGAAAGATGGTTAGTCACTCCCCACTTATTTCTCTTCCAGCCCCTGACAAATCCTAACCATCTTTCTCTTTGTATGAGTTTACCCATTCTTGATACATAGAGTAACAAAAATATTCTGGAATTAGTTAGTGGTCATGCTTGCATAACTGTACTAAAAACCATGGAATTGTACA
This sequence comes from Cacajao melanocephalus, assembly GCA_963573385.1. Classification (NCBI taxonomy): domain Eukaryota; kingdom Metazoa; phylum Chordata; class Mammalia; order Primates; family Pitheciidae; genus Cacajao; species Cacajao melanocephalus. Next base: position 9,925 of record CAUYLG010048793.1, read on the forward strand.
CTTTAAATGGGTGGATTGTATAGCATCTGAGTTACATCTCAATAAAGTCATTGTTAAAAAAAACAAATATAAACTATATATATCATCAGCACTGCCACCATCGCAATTACCATTGCCAACATGTTGGTATACAGCCTTCTAAACCCCTTTCTGTGCATCATATATACTTGCTAAAGAATGAAAATTGGATTATACCATACATATCCTCCAAGAAGTGGTGGTGGTGGTGGTGTTTAGATACAAAATTTCACTCTATTACCCAGGCTGGATGCAGTGGTGCAATCATAGCTCACTGCAGCCTCAAATGCCTGAGCTCTCAATTCTCCTGCCTCAGCTTCTTACATAGGTAGGACTACAGGTACATTCCACCACACCCAGCTAATATTTCCATTTTTTTGTAGAGACAGAGTCTCACTATGTTGCCCAGGCTGGTCTCAAACTCTTGGCCTCAAGCAATCCTCCCACTTTGGTCTCCCAAAGTGCTGGGATTACAGGCATGTGCCACCACATCTGGACTTTATAAAAAGTATTTTAAATTACAACACACATGACTTTATAATCATAAAGTAGTATCAGACTAGAAGACCATTGTCTTTGTTCTGATTTTAGGAGTGAAACTGCCAGTCTTTTATCAATAAATATGATATTAGTTCTGGGGTTTTCATAGATTCTTTTTATCAGGTTAAGTTTCCTCTTACTCCTCATTTGCCAAGTGTTTTTTTTTTAATCATGACATGGTGTTGCATTTTGTCAAATACATTTTTTGCGCTAATTGAGATGATCCTGTGGGTTTTTCTCTTTACTAATATGTCATATCCTATTGAGTGATTTCCTTATGTTGAGCCAATCTTGCATTCCTGTGATAAATCTCATTTGGTTATGGTTTAAAATCCTTTTTTTGGTGTGTGTATATTGGCAAATTTTATCTATTAATTTATTTACTTATTACAGAGTCTCTCTCTGTTGCCCAGGCTGGAGTGCAGTGGTGTAATCTTGGCTCACTGCAACCTCCACTTCCAGGGCTCAAGCAATTCTCATGTCTCAGCCTCCCAAGTAGCTTAGACTATGGGCAAGTGCCACCACGCGTGGATAATTTTTGTATTTTTTGGTAGAGGTGAGGTTTCACTGTGTTAGCCAGGCTGGGTAAATTTTATTTAAACCTAATGAATCTCTATATGAATGGACCTCACTGTCTCAATTGTGGAGTTTCATTGTAACACCATTGTATTAGTTCATTCTCACACTGTTAATAAAGACATACTTGAGGCTGGGTGCAGTGGCTCATGCTTGTAATCCCAGCACTTTGGGAGGCCGAGATGGGTGGATCACCTGAGGTGAGGAGTTCAAGACCAGTCTGGACAACATTGGTGAAACCCTGTCTCTACTAAAACTACAAAAATTAGCTGGGTGTGGTGGCACGCACCTGTAATCCTGCTACTAGGGAGGCTGAGTCAGAAGAATTGCTTGAACCAGGGAGGTGGAGGTTGTGTGAGCTGAGATCGTGGTAATTTATAAAGGAAAGAGGTTTAACTGATTCACAGTTCTGCAGGGTTGGGGAGGCCTAAGGAAACTTACAATCATGATGGAAAGGGAAACAAACATATCCTTCTTCCCATGGCAGCAGCAAGGAGAAGTGCAGAGCGATGGGGGAAAAAGCCCCATATAAAATCATCAGATCTCATGAGAACTCACTATCATGAGAACAGCATGGAGGAAAGCACCCCATGATTCAATTACCTCCAACTGGGTCCCTCCCATGACATGTGGGGATTATGGTAACTGCAATTCAAAATGAGATTTGTGTGGGAACATAGCCAAACCATAGCATTCTGTCCTGGTCCTTTCCAAATCCCATGTTCTCATATTTCAAAACACAACCATGCCTTCTTAACAGTCCCCCAAAATCCTAACTCATTCCAGGATTAACTCAAAAGTCCAAGTTCAAAGTAATATCTGAGACAAGGCAAGTCCCTTCTGCCTATGAGCCTGTAAAATCAAAAGCAAGTTAGTTACTTTCTAGATACAATGGGGGTACAGGCATTGGGCAAATACAGTCATTCCAAAGGGGAAAAATTGGCCAAAACATAGGGGTTACAAGCCCCACCCAAATCTGAAATCTATCCAATAGGGCTATCATTAAACCTTAAAGAAACAAAATGATCTCCTTTGACTTCATGTCTCACATCCAGGTCATGCTGATACAATAGGTGGGCTCCTATGGCCTTAAGCAGCTTCACCTTTGTGGCTTTGCAGGGTGCAGCTCCCCTCCCAGCTGCTTTAATTGGCTGGCAATGAGTATCTGTGGCTTTTCCAGTTATACAGGGTAAGCTGTTGGTGGATCTACCATTCTGGGGTCTGGAGGATGGTGGACCTCTTCTCACAGCTTTACTAGGCAGTGCCCCAGTAGGGGCTCTGTGTGGGGGCTCTGACCTCACATTTCCCTTCCACACTGCCCTAGCAGAGGTTCTCCATGAGGGTTCTGCCCCTGCAGCAAACTTCTTCCTGGACATCTAGGAGTTTCCATACATCCTCTGAAATCTAGGTGAAGGTTCCCAATGTTTAATTCTTGACTTCTGTGCACCCGTAGGCCCAACACCATGTGGGAGCCACCAATGGCTTGCATCTTCTGAAGCAATGACCTGAGCTGTACATTGGCCCATTTTAGCCATGGCTGGAGCTGAAGCATCTGGGATGCCAGGCACCATGTCCAGAGACTGCATAGAGCAGAGGGAGAGGGGAAGGGGATGGGGGGATGGGCCCAGCCCTTGAAACCATTTTTCTCTCCTAGGCCTCTGGGCCTGTGATGGAAGGGGCATGCTGTGAAATACTCTGAGACATTTTCTCCATTGTCTTGGTGATTAACATTTGACTCCTTGTAACTTATGCAAATTTCTGCAGTGGGCTTGAATTTCTCCCCAGAAAATGGGTTTTTCTTTACTGTCGCATCATCAGGCTTCAAATTTTCCGAACTTTTAAGTTCTGCTCTCTCTTGAATGCTTTGCCACTTAAAAATTTCTTCTGCCCTTACACTCCAGCCTGGACAACAAGAGCAAAACTCCATTTCAAAAAAAAAAAATTTTTTTTCTGCCAGATACCATAAGTAATTTCTCTCAAGTTCAAGGTTTCACAGATCTCTAGGGCAGGGGCAAAATGCCACCAGTCTCTTTGCATAGCAAGAATGACCACTGGCCAGGCACGGTGGCTCACGCCTGTAATCCCAGCACTTTGGGAGGCCAAGGTGGGCGAATCGCGTAGGTCAGGAGTTCGAGACCAGCCTGGCCAACATGGTGAAAC
>CAUYLG010048795.1:0-21657 GCA_963573385.1 Cacajao melanocephalus
TATATATATAACTATATATATTTATATATAAATAACTATATAGAAAAAATATATATTTTCTCTATATATATAGAGAGCTATATATATATTTTCTATATATTTTTTTCTCTATATATATTTTCTCTATATATAGATATATAGAGAGAGCTCTCTTTCTCTATAGCTCTCTATATATCTATGTATTCTCTATGTATTCTCTCTATAGAGAGAATAACTCTCTATATATCATACAATTTTAACAAATATTATTTATCCATATTTGCTTCAGTTTTCATTAGCTTGTTGCTGAATAAAACATGAGACAGAATTGTATTCTTCTCTGCTCTGAACACCCTCCCTGTCCGTCCAGCAGTACATACTATTCTGAAGTAGATGTATGACTGTTATGCTCTTAGTTATTTCACTGTACACACACATATAATTACTATCTACAGAAATGATATATGATTTTTTTAGCAGTCATAAATTTTAAAAAGTATCCTATTCTATGTAGCATTCTGAAACTTAGTCAATGTTACAGGTGAAATATTTGTAAGTGATTTTTAAAAATGTAGTACAGTCAGTTTATTTTAACTGCCACATAGAATTTCATTGTACTACATAACACAGGTTACTTAGCTATTTCTTCTATTAGGTTATTTTTAATTTTGTTATTCGAACAATGCCTTGAAGGTAAACCTTGTGCAAATGTCCTGGTGCTTCTTTAAGTTATATATCTAGAAGGGAAATTTCTGGGTTTCACTGTATGGATAGCTAAAACTTTATTAAATATTGCTCATTTTTTTCATGCAAAAGGTGACAACTTACAAATCCATCAGCAGTGCATAAAGATTGCCATTCCTTTAAACACTCATGAAAATTTATCATTGCCGGATTTAAATATTTTTTGGTTAGCCTTTTGGGTATGGAAATTTATCTTGTCATTTTAAATTAAAGTTCCTTGATTAATAAAGTTAACAAACAGTAACCTAAATGTTTTGGGACATGTGGATCTCCTGTTATGCAAACTGCTTATTTAAACCTTTGGCCTTTCCCCCCCCACTACTGACATCTGTGTTTTTTCTCATTGAATTGTAGAAATTCTTCCTTCTGGAACAGTGATTCTATTTTTTTTTTACATTTCTATTTTTTTAGTATTTTATTTTATTGTATTGTATTTGGGCTCTGAGGTACCTGTGCACATCCTGTATCCTGCAGGGTTGTTGCATAGGTACATACATGCCATAGTGATTTTCTGTCTCCATCTCCCACTCCCTCATCGCCTACATCAGGCATTTCTTCCAGTGTTATCCCTCCCCATCGTCCCCTCCCCTCCTCGCTGTTCCTCCCCTCCCCTCTCCCTCCCCCCTCCATCTAGCCCTGTGAGTGTTGTTCCCTTCTCTCTGCCCAAGTGTTCTCATTGTTCATCACCCGCCTTTGAGTGAAAACATGCGGTGTTTGGTTTTCTGTTCTTTTGTCAGTTTGCTGAGAATGATGGTTTCTAGATTCATCCGTGTCTCTACAAAGGACACAAATTTGTCGTTTTTTATGGCTGCACAGTATTCCATGGTGTATATATGCCACATTTTTTTTGTCCAGTCTATCACTGATGGACATTTGGGTTGGTTCCAGGTCTTTGCTATCGTAAACAGCACCGCAGTGAACATACATGCATGTGTCTTTATAATAGAATGATATGTAATCCTTTGGGTATATACCCAGTAATGGGATTGCTGGGTCAAATGGAATTTCTATTTCTAGGTCCTTGAGGAATTGCCACACTGTCTTCCACAATGGTTGAACTAATTTATACTCCTACCAACAGTGTAAAAGTGTTTCTTTTTCTCCACATCCTCTCCAGCATCTGTTGTCTCCTGATTTTTTTAATGACCGCCATTCTAACTGGCGTGAGATGGTATCTCAGTGTGATTTTGATTTGTATTTCTCTAATGATCAATGATGATGAACATTTTTTCATATGTTTGTTGGCCACATATTTGTCTTCTTTTGAAAAGTGTCTGTTTATATCCTTCAACCACTTTTGAATGGGTTTGTTTTTCTTGTAAATCTGCTTTAGTTCTCTATAGATTCTGGATATTAGCCCTTTGTCAGATGGGTAGATTGCAAAAATTTTTTCCCATTCTATTGGTTGCCAGTTTACTCTAATGATTGTCTCTTTTGCTGTGTAGAAGCTCTGGAGTTTAATTAGATCCTGTTTTTCTATTTTGGATTTTGTTGCCGATGCTTTTGGTGTTTTAGTCATGAAGTCCTAGCCTGTGCGTATGTCCTGAATGGTGTGGCCTCAGTTTCCTTCTAGGGTTTTTATGGTGTTAGTTCTTATGTTTACATCTTTATTCCATCTGCAGTTAATTTTTGTATAAGGTATAGGGAAGGGGTCCAGTTTCTGCTTTCTGCACATTGCTAGCCAGTTTTCCGAGCACCATTTATTATTAGGTCTGCTTTGTCCAGATCTGAGTTCAAGTCCTGGATATCCTTGTTGACTTTCTGTCTCGTTGATCTGTCCAGTATTCTCAGTGGAGTGTTAAAGTCTCCCACTATTATTGTCCAGGAGTCTAAGTCTCTTTGTAGGTCATTAAGAACTTGCTTTATGTATCTGGGTGCTCCTGCATTGGGTGCATATATATTTAGGATCATCAGCTCTTCTTGTTGAATTGATCCTTTTAACATTATGTAATGCCCTTCTTTGTCTCTTTTGATCTTTGTTGGTTTAAAGTCTGTTTCATCAGAGACTAGGATTGCTACCCCTGGTTTTTTTTTTTTTTGCTCTCCATTTGCTTCGTAAATGTTCTTCCATCCCTTTATTTTGAGTCTATATGTGTCTTTGCATGTGAGATGGGTCTCCTGAATTCAGCATACTGATGGATCTTGACTTTTTATCCAGTTTGCCAGTCTGTATCTTTTGATTGGGGCATTTAGGCCATTTACATTCAACGTTAATATTGATATGTTTGAATTTGGTCCTTCTGTTTTGTTACTGGCTGGTTGTTTTGCCCATTAGTTGATGTGGTTTCTTCATTGCATCATTGTTCTTTACCATTTGCTACATTTTTGCAGTGGCTGGTACTGGTTGTTCCTTTCCCTGTTTAGTACTCTCTTCAGTAGCTCTTGTAAGGCAGGTCTTATAGCGACAATCCCTCTCAGCAATTGTTTGTCTGTAAAGAATTTTATTTCTTCTTCCCTTATGAAGCTTAGTTTAGTCTGATATGAAATTCTGGGTTGAAAGTTCTCTTCTTTAAGCATGTTGAATATTGGCCCCTACTCCCTTCTAGCTTGTAGAGTTTCTGCCGAGAGATCTGCTGTGAGTCTGATGGTCTTTCCTTTGTGGGTTACTTGGCCTTTCTCTCTGGCTACCCTCAGCATTTTTCCCTTCATTTGATCCCTGGTGAATTTGACAACTATGTGCCTTGGGGCTGCTCTTCTTGAGGAATATCTTTGTGGTGTTCTCTGTATTTCCTGGATTTGAATGTTGGCCTGCCTTGTTAGTTTGGGGAAGTTCTCTTGGATAATACCTTGAAGTGTTTTCCAGCTTGGATTCATTCTCCTTGTCACATTCAGGTATGCCAATCAAGTGTAGATTAGGTCTTTTCACATAATCTCATAGTTCCTGGAAGCTTTTTGTTCATTTTTTTCACTCTTTTTTCTCGAATCTTGCCTTCTCATTTTACTTCATTGATTTGATCTTCTATCTCGGATATCCTTTCTTCTACTTGATTGATTCAGCTGTTGAAACTTGTGTATGCCTCGCAAAGTTCTGGTGCTGTGTTTTTCAGCTCCATCAAGTTGTTTATGTTCTTCTTTAAGCTGGTTATTCTAGTTAGCATTTCTTCTAACCTTTTTAAAGGTTCTTAGTTTCTTTGCATTGGGTTAGAACATGGTCTTTTAGCTCAGAGAAGTTTGTTATTACCCACCTTCTGAAGCCTGCTTCTGTCAATTTGTCAAATTCATTCTCTTTTTTTGTTCCCTTGATGGTGAGGAGTTGTGATCCCTTAGAGGAGAAGAGGTGTTCTAGTCTTTGATGGTTTCAGCCTTTTTGCACTGGTTTTTTCCCCATCTTCATGGATTTCTCTCTCTTTGATCTTTGAAGTTGGTGATTTCAGGAGGAGTCTCTGAGTGGATGTCCTTTCTGTTGACATTGGAGCTATATCTTTTTTGGCCTGTAGAGGCGTTGCTGGGCTCTCTCAGATTATGTCAGGTTGTTGGGTGGGTGGTCCTTCCCTGGAGTTTGTTTGCAGGTGAGATTGGCCCCACCTTCCCAATAGCGTCTCTCCTTCCCCAAGCTCGATCTGCCTGGTTGGGGTCAAACTGGTGTATTTGCTGCCAAGCTCTCTAGGAGGGCTTCAGCGTGGGGCCTGCTGGCCTTATGGCCTGTTTCCCTGCTTTCAACTCTGCCTCCCTCTGTGGGACAGTCCGTCCTACTGGCATTAGTCCAAACTTCCTCCCAGGTCCGTGCAAGAACTTGCTGTGCCCCGTGGGAGCCGCAGCTCAGATTTGCATCGACAGCCCACAGCACCCTCAGTCTGGCAGGGCTCTCGTGGACTGTGGGTTGCAGGAGGGATGAGGTAAGCACAGGATCTGAATTGGAGCACCGAGGGGATGAAATTCTGCCCCCACCAGACCCTCTGAGCTGGCTGCCCTGTCTTGGTTTGCACCCCTGGGTGGCTCCCACCCTGCGGCTCCTTCCCTGGGCTGTTTTCAGTGTCCTATCAGTCCCACAGAAATGAACCTAGCACCTTGTTTGGAATCATGAAATCCTCTAGCCCTCTACATCTCATTCACTGGGAGCTATATTCTGGTGCTGCCTTCTCTCAGCCATCTTGCCCCCTCCACTGGAACAGTGATTCTTAAAGTGCAGTTCAGAGACTCTCAGAGACGTTGACATTGTTTCATAGTGTGCGTGAGAATCTCCCCTTTGCAACTACAATCTGTGTAAGGTTGGATTTTCTTTATATTCATAAACTAAAATAAGGTTGTAATAAATTAAATGCAGAAGCAGGTAAGAGAATCTAGCTGTCTTCCTTAAGTTAGACTCTATAGAGATTTGCAAGAATTCAGACAAGACCACTCTTGTCATTAAGGTTATTTTCCATTTGTTATGGTGAACTTATTTTGCAGGAAATTTATTTACAGTAATATACAATTTTGTTTTTTGATTATTTTAAATAAATTAATAAACATTAAAAAAGTTATATATTTTCTATTTTTAAAATTATACATATCAGAAAAGTTCTTTTGGGTCCTCAACAATTTTAAGACTATTAACTTGTTTTGGATCAAAAAGTTTTAGATTTGCTATTCTAGACACAAATCCTTTGAAATTAATTGGCTTTATAAGTGTATTTTCCAAGTTCATGGCTTGTTGTAACCTTGTTTGTGACCTCTTTTACTGTGTAGAAATTTTAAATTTTAATTTAAAGAAATTTAAAATCCTTTCCACTTTTGTTTGTGCTTTTAGTGTCATATTAGGAAATCCTTCTCTACCTTGAGTTCACAAAAATATTCTCTTATATTTAAGTATTTTACAGTTTGTTTTTCATCATTAGATCTATAATTTATCTAAAATATAGTTTTGTATGATATAAACTGAGGATATTTTTAAAACTTGATATGGATAACACATTTTGGCAATATTATTCATCCACTGGTTCTCCCACTGACTTTGCCTCTGTCACTTATCTATATAAGAATTTGTCACGGAGATTCTCTTTTCTGTTCTTTTAGTCTAATGGCTTTATTGTTGATCAATTACCCTTTTTAATTATTGGTGCTTTAGAGGAAGCCTTGATATAAACTTATGTAAGTCCCTTGAATTCTTCTCCTACTTTTCCTTCTTAAAAACATTCTGGGATCTTCTTGGCCTTTAACCCCTCTGAGTTAATTTCTCAGATTACATTAACAACCTGTTCAAATTACATACATTTTATAGGTAAGTTTGTATAAAATTTACTTGTTATAATATTGAAGATTTTATCCATAAATACTGTTTCACTAATGTTTTAGTTTTTTCTTTGTTTTCCAAAAAGATTAAAAAATTTTTGCATACCTATCTTACATGAGTTTTGTTAGATTTATTTTTTATAGTTTTACTTTTATTGTCAATGCATTTTTTTCTAATTAAATTTTGTAAGAGTTTTGCTGGTAAAAAAAAGTATTTTGTGTATTGGTTTTAAAATTGTACAATGTTTCTAAATTTTCTTACTTCAAAACAGTGGTCTATAAATTATCTTGATTCTCTAAAACATGAACTTTATATACTATGAAAGTAATTTAATTTTTATATTTTCAATTCTTTTATTATAATTTCTGGGGTACAGGTATAGTATGTGCAGGTTTGTTTGTATACATGTGCCATGGTAGTTTGCTGCATCCCTTACCCGGTCATCTACATTAGGTATTTCTCCTAATGCTATCCCACCCCAGCCCCGTATCCCCCAACATTCCGTGGTGTATCATGTTCCCCTCCCTGTGTCCATGTGTTCTCATTGTTCAACTCCCACTTATGAGTGAGAACATGTGGTGTTTGGTTTTCTGTTCTTGTGTCAGTTTGCTGAGAATGATGGTTTCCAGCTTTGTCCATGTCCCCGCAAAGGACATGAACTCATCCCTTTTATGGCTGCATAGTATTCCATAGTGTATATGTGCCCCATTTTCTTTATCCGTCTGTCATTGATGGGCATTTGAGTTGGTTCCAAGTGTTTGCTATTGTGAACAGTGTCATAATAAACATATATGTGCATGTGTCTTTATAATAGAATAATTTATAATCTTTTGGGTATATACCCAGTAATGGGATTGCTGGGTCAAATGGTATTTCTAGATCCTTGGGGAATTGCCACACTGTCTTCTACAATGGTTGAACTAATTTACACTCCCACCAACACTGTAAAAGTGTTTCTTTTTCTCCACATCCTCTCCAGCATCTGTTGTCTCCTGATTTTTTAATGATCACCATTCTAACTGGCATGCCATGGTATCTCAATGTGGCTTTGATTTGCATTTCTCTAATGACCAGTGATGATAAGCATTTTTTCATATGTTTGTGAGCTGTATAAATATCTTCTTTTGAGAATTCTCTGTTCATTTCCTTCACCCACTTTTTGATGGGGTTGTTTTTTTCTTTTAAATTTGTATAAGTTCTTTGTAGATTCTGGGTATTAGCCCTTTGTCAACTGGGTAGATGGCAAAAGTTTTTCCCATTCTGTTGGTTGCCGATTCACTCTGATGATAGTTTCTTTTGCTGTGCAGCTCTTTAGTTTAATTAGATCACATGTGTCAATTTTGGCTTTTGTTGCCGTTGCTTTTGGTGTTTTAGTCATGAATTCCTTGCCCATGCCTATGTCCTGAATGGTATTGCCTAGGTTTTCTTCTAAGGTTTTTATGGTGTTAGTTCTTATGTTGAAATCTTTAATCCATCTGGAATTAATTATTATATAAGGTGTAAGGAAGCGATCCAGTTTCAGCTTTCTGCTTATGGCTAGCCAGTTTTCCCAACACCATTTATTAAATAGGAAATCCTTTCCCCATTGTTTTTGTCAGGTTTGTCAAAGATCAGATGGCTGTAGGTGTGTGGCATTATTTCTAAGGCTCCTTTTCTGTTCCATTGGTCTATATGTCTGTTTTGGTACCAGTATCATGCTGTTTTGATTACTGTAGCCTTGTAGTAAGTTTGAAGTCAGGTAGCATGATACCTCCAGCTCTTTTTTTTTTTTTTTCTTTTTCTTAGGATTGCCTTAGCTATGCAAGCTCTTTTTTGGTTCCATATGAAGTTTAAGGTGGCTTTTTCTAATTCTGTGAAGGAAGTTAATGGTAGCTTGATGTGGATAGCATTGAATCTGTAAATTACTTTGGGTAATATGGCCATTTTCACGATATTGATTCTTCCTAACCATGACCATGGACTATACTTCCGTCTGTTTGTGTCCTTTCTCATTTCCTTGAGTGGTGGTTTTTTAGTTCCTCTTGAAGAGGTCCTTCACATCCCTTGTTAGTTGTATTCTTAGGTATTTTATTCTGTTTGTAGCATTTGTGAATGGGGGTTCACTCATGATTTGACTCTGTCTATTACTGGTGTATAAAAATGCCTGTGATTTTTGTGCATTGATTTTGTATCCTGAGACTTTGCTGAAATTGCTTATCAGCTGAAGGAGATTTTGGGCTGAGACAGTGGTGTCGTCTAAATATACAATCATGTTTTCTGCAAATAGAGACCATTTGACTTCCTCTTTTCCTAATTGAATACACATTATTTCTTTTTCTTGCCTGATTGCCCTGGCCAGAACTTCCAATACTCTGTTGAATAGGAGTGGTGAGAGAGGGCATGTTTATCTTGTGCCAGTTTTCAAAGGGAATGCTTCCAGTTTTTGCCCATTCAGTATGACATTGGCTGTGGGTTTGTCACAAATAGCTCTTATTATTTTGAGATATGTTCCATCGATATCTAGTGTATTGAGAGTTTTTAGCATAAAGGGCTGTTGAATTTTGTCAAAGGCCTTCTCTGAATCTGTTGAGATAATCATGTAGTTTTTGTCTTTGTTTCTGTTTATGTGATGGATTACATTTATAGATATGCGTATGTTGAACTAGCCCGACATCCCAGGGATGAAGCTGATTTGATTGTGATGGATGAGCTTTTTGATGTACTGTTGGATTCGGTTTGCTAGTATTTTATTGAGGATTTTGGCATCAGTGTTCATCATGGATATTGGCCTGAAATTTTCTTTTTTAGTTGTGTCTGTGCCAGGTTTTGGTATCAGGATGATGCTGGTCTCATAAAATGAGTTAGGGAGTATTTTCTCTTTCTGTATTGTAAGAATAGTTTCAGAAGGAGTGGTTCCAGCTCCTCTTTGTACCTCTGGTAGAATTAGGCTGTGAACCTATCTGTTCCTGGATTTTTTTTGTTGGTGGGGAATTAATTGCTACCTCAATTTCAGACTTTGTTATTGGTCTATTCAGGGATTCAACTTCTTCCTGGTTAGTCTTGGGAGGGTATAAGTATCCAGGAATTATCAATGTCTTCTAGATTTACTGGTTTATTTGCACAGAGGTGTTAGTAGTATTCTCTGATGGTATAGTTTCTATTTCCGTCGGATTGGTGGTGATATCCCCTTTATTATTTTTTATTGCATCTATTTGATTCTTCTCTCTTTTCTTCTTTGTCTGGCTAGCAATCTATCTATTTTGTTGATCTTTTCAAAAAACCAGTTCCTGGATTCACTGATTTTTTGAAGCGTTTTTTTGCATCTCTATCTCCTTCAGTTCTGCTCTTGTCTTAGGTATATCTTGTCTTCTGCTAGCTTTTGAATTTACTTGATGTTGCTCCTCTAGTTTTTTAAATTGTGACATTGGGGTGTCGATTTCAGATCCTTCCTTCTCATGTGGGCATTTAGTGCTATAAATTTCCCTGTAGACATTGCTTTAAATGTGTCCCAGAGATTCTGGTATGTTGTGTCTTCATTCTCATTGGTTTTGAAGAATATCTTTATTTCTGCCTTCATTTCATTATTTATTCAGTAGTCATTCAGGAGCACATTGTTTAGTTTCCATGTAGTTGTGTGGTTTTGAGTGAGTTTCTTAGGATTGAGTTCTAATTTGATTTCACTGTAGTCTGAGAGACTGGTTGTTACGATTTTCATTCTTTTGCATTTGCTGAGGAGCGTTTTACTTCCAATTATGTGGTCAATTTTAGAATAAGTGCAACGTGGTGCTGAGAAGAATGTATATTCTGTGGATTTGGGGTGGAGAGTTCTGTGAATGTCTATTAGGTCTGCTTTGTCCAGATCTGAGTTCAAGTCCTGGATATCCTTGTTTATTTTCTGTCTTGTTGATCTGTCTAGTATTGACAGTGGTGTGTTAAAGTCTTCCACTATTGTGTGGGAGTCTATGTCTCTTTGTAGGTCTCTAAGAACTGGCTTTATGTATCTGGTTGCTCCTGTTTTGGGTGCATATATATTTAAGATCATTAGCTCTTAATGTATTGATCCTTTTACCACTATGTAATGGCCTTCTTTGTCTCTTTTGATCTTCGTTGCTTTAAAGTCTGTTTTATCAGAGACTAGGATTGCACCTCCTGTTTTTTGGTCTCCATTTGCTTAGTAAATCTTCTGCCACCCCTTTATTTTAAGCCTATGTGTGTCTTCATATGTAAGATGGTTCTCCTGAATACAGCACTCCAATGGGTCTTGACTCTTTATTCAGTATGCCAGTCTGTATCTTTTGATTGAGGAATTTAGCCAATTTACATTTAAGGTTAATATTGTTATGTGTGAATTTGATCCTGCCATTTTGATGCTAGCTAGTTGTTTTGCCCATTAGTTGATGCAGTTTCTTTATAGTGTCAATGGTCTTTACAATTTGGGATGTTTATGCAGTGGCTGGTACTGGTTGTTTCTTTCCATGTTTAGTGCTTCCTCCAGGAACTGCTGTAAGGCATGCCTGTTTGTGACAAAAGCTCTCAGCAGTTGCTTGTTTGTAAAGAGTTATATTTCTCCTTTGCTTATGAAGCTTAGTTGGTGGGATAGAAAATATTGTGTTGAAAAATTCTTTTCTTTAATCATGCTGGATATCGGCACCCACTCTCTTCTTGCTTGTAAGAAGACTTCTCAGAAGAAACTTAAGTTTTCTGCCAAGAGATCCGCTGTGAGTCTGATGGGCTTCCCTTTGTGGGTAACCCAGCCTTTCTCTCTGGCTGCCCTTAACATTTTTTTCTTCATTTTAACCCCAGTGAATCTAATGATTATGTGCCTTGGGGTTGCTCTTCTCGAGGAATATTTTTATGGTTTTCTGTGTATTTCCTGAATTTGAATGTTGGCTTGGCTTGCTAGGTTGAAGAAGTTCTTCTGGATAAAAACCTGAAGAGTGTTTTCCAACTTGGTTTCATTCTCTCCATCACTTTCAGGTACACCTATCAAATGTAGATTAGGTCTTTTCATAAAATCCCCTATTTCTGGAGGCTTTGTTCATTTCTTTTCACTCTTTTTTCTCAAATCTTGCCTTCTCACTTTATTTCTTCAATCTCTGATAGCCTTTCTTCTACTTGATTGATTCAGCTATTGTGCTGTGTTTTTCAGCTTCATCAAGTCATTTAAATTCTTCTCTGCGCTGGTTATTCTAGTTAGCATTCCGTCTGACCTTTTTCAAGGTTCTTAGCTTCCTTGCATTGGGTTAGAACATTCTCCTTTAGCTTGGAGAAGTTTATTACTCATCTTCTGAAGCCTGTTTTGATCAATTTGTCAAATTCATTCTCCATCCAGTTTTGTTCCCTTGCTGGTGACGAGTTGTGATCCCTTGGAGGAGAAGAGGCATTCTGGTTTTTGGAGATTTCAGCCTTTTTGCAGTGGTTTCATCCCATTTTCATGGATTTATCTACATTTGGTCTTTGAAGTTGATGTTGTTTGGATGGGGTCTCGGAATGGATGGTCCTTTCTGTTGATGTTGAAACTATTTTTGTTTGTTTGTTAGTTTCCTTCTAACACACAGGCCCCTCTGCTGCAGGTCTGCTGGAGGTTCACTCCAGACCCTGCTTGCCAAGGAATCACCAGCAGAGGCTGCAGAACAGCAAAGATTGCTGCCTGTTCCTTCCTCTGGTAGCTTCATTCCAGAAGGGTACCTACTAAAAGGGTACACACCAGATGCCAGCTAGAGCTCTCCTGTATGAGGTGTCTGTCAGCCCCTGCTGGAAAGTGTCTTCCTGTCAGGATACACGGGAGTCAGGGAGCCACTTGAGGAGACAGTCTGTTCCTTATGAGAGTTCAAGCACTGTGCTGGGAGATCCATTCCTCCCTTCAGAACTGATGGGCAGGGATGTTTAGGTCTGCAGAAACTGAACCCACAAGCACCCCTTTTCTCGTGTGCTCTGTCCCAGGAAGGTGGGGCTTTATTTATAAGTCCCTGATAGGCTGCTGCCTTTTTACAGAGATGCCCTGCCCAGCAAGAGGAGATGCCCTCCACCTTGCTGAGCTGCTGTGAGCTCCACCCACTTGCTGTGTAAGCTTCCTGGTGACTTTGTTTACACAGGCAAGGTTAAAATAGTGTACACAAGCCTCAGCAATGACAGACGACCCTCCCCACACTGAGCTCGAACATCCCAGGTCAAGCTCAGACTGTTGGGCTGGCTGCGAGAATTTCAAGCCATTGGATCTTAGCTTGCTGGTCTTTGTGGAGATGGAACCCATGGAGCCAGATCACTTCTTCCCTGGCTTCAGCTCCCTTTTTTAGGGGAATGAGCAGTTCTGTGTTCCAGGCGTCACTGGGGTATGAGAAGAAAAAAGAAAACTGCTGCAGCTAAAATGGCCACCCACTTTTGTGCTGGAAACCTGGGGTGCTGGTGTTTTATGCACTGGAGTGAGTCTCCTTATCTGTGGATTGTGAAAACCGTGGGAAAGCCTAGTATCTATGCCAGAATGTCAGGAAAAGTCCCTAATGGCTTCCCTTGGCTAGGAGAGGGAGTTCTCTGGTCCCTTGTGCTTATCAGGTGAGGCAATGCCCCACTATGCTTTGGCTCACCCTCTTTGGGCTGCATCCACTGTCTAACAAGTCCCAGTGAGATGAACCTGGTACCTCAGTTGGAAATGTGGAGATATCTCCCCTTCTGTGTTGCTCTCGCTGGGAACTGTGCACGAGAGTGGTTTCTGTTCGGCCATCTTGGCGGAAATCCCCTCAATTCTTAAACTTCTGATTACACTTGGCTGGAACCTCCTTCACTAGGTTGAAAATAAGCGGCAATAGTCGTATCCTTGTCCTGCTACTGATTTCAAGAACCTGCCTCTAATGTTTCCCCATATATAATGTTTGTATAAATTTTGATAAACCTTATTTATTGAGTAAAAAGCTTCTCTTCATTTGGGCTACAAGTTTTTATTGTGAAGGTGAACTGAATTTTAAAAATACTTTTTAATGTGTATTAAGATCACATCTTTATTTCTGTTAATGTGACAAATTACATTGAGATTTTACTAATATTTGGTTATCTTTGCATTTCTACAATGAGCTATAATTAGTCATATTAATTATTAAATATATTAATTTTGTTAGCTAATATTTTATTTTTATGATTTGGTGGCTACTTTCATAAGTAACTTTTTTTAAAAAAACTATCAAGGTTATACTCTCTTTGTAACTGGGGGGATTTTTCCTCAGTTGTTTTTCCCCCATTCAACTTTTTTTTTTTTTATTTCAATATAGAGATCCTGGATCAGAGATGGCCAAATAGGAATAGCTCCGGTCTGCAGCTTCCAGGGAGATCAATGTAGAAGGTAGGTGATTTCTGCATTTCCAACTGAGATACCTAGCTCATTTCATTGGGACTAGACAGTGGATGCAGCTTACAGAGGGTGAGCCAAAGCAGGATGAAGTGTTTCCTCACCTGGAAAGTGCAAGGGGTCAGGGAACTCCCTCCACTGGCCAGGGGAATCTGTGAGGGTCTTTGCCGTGAGGAATGATGCACTTCAGCTAGCTACTATGTTTTTCCCATGGTCTTTGCAACCTGCAGACCAGGAGACTCCTTTGGGTGCCTGCCTACACCACCAGGGTCCTGGGTTTCAAGCACAAAACTGGGTGGCTATTTGGGTAGACACCGAGCTAGCTGCAGTTTATTTTTTCATACCCCAGTGACACCTGGAATGCCAGTGAGAGAGAACCATTCACTCCCCTGGAAAGGGGGCTGAAGCCAGGGATTCATGTGGTCTAGGTCAGTAGATCTCACCCCCATGGACCCCAGCAAGCTAAGATCCACTGGCTTGAAATTCTTGCTGCCAGTACGGCAGTCTGAAGCCTACCTGGGATGCTTAAACTTGGTCAGGGGAAAGGCGACCATCATCACTCAGGTTTGAGTAGGCGAAAACAAAGCCTCCAGGAAGTTTGAACAGGACAGAGCCCACTGCAGGTCTGCAAAGCTGCTGTAGCCAGACTGCCTCTCTAGATTCCTTCTCTCTGAGCAGGATATCTCTGAAAGAAAGGCAGCAGCCCCAGTCAGGGGCTTATACATCAAACTGTCATCTCCCTGGGACAGAGCACTTGAGGGAAGGGGCAGCTGTGGGCACAGCTTCAGCAGACTTAAAGGTTCCTGCCTGCCAGCTCTGAAGAGAGCAGTGGATCTGCTGGCACAACGCTTGAGCTCTGCTAAGGGACAGACTGCCTCCTGAAGTGGGTCAACAGACACCTCATAAAGGAAAGCTCCGGCTGGCATCTGGCAAGTTCTCCTGTGGGATGAAGCTTACAGAGGAAGGAACAGGCAGCAATCTTTGCTGTTATGTAGCCTCTGCTGGTGATACCCAAGAAAACAGGGTGTGAAGTGGACCTCCAGCAAACTCCAGCAGACCTGCAGCAGAGGGTCTTAACTGTTAGACAGAAAACTAACAAACAAAAAGGAATAGCATCAACATCAACAAAAAGGATATCCATACAGAAACCCCGTCTGAAGGTTACCAACATCAAAAACCAAAAGTAGATAAATCCATGAAGATGAAGAAAAACCAGAATGCCGCTTCTCCTCCAAAGGATTACAACTCCTCCCTAGCAAGGGAACAAAACTGGATGGAGAATGAGTTTTACAAAATGACAGAAGTAGGCTTCAGAAGGTGGGTAATAACAAACTCCTTCCAGCTAAAGGAGCATGTTCTAACCCAATAAGAGGAAGCTAAGAACCTTGATAAAAGGTTACAGAAACTACTAACTAGAATAACCAGTTTAGGGAAGAACATAAATGACCTGATGGAGCTGAAATACACAGCATAAGAGCTTTGTGAAGAATACACAAATATCATCAGTAGAATCAATTAAGTGGAAGAAAGGATATCAGAGACAGAAGATCAAATTAATGAAATGAAAAGTGTGAAGACAAGATTAGGGAAAAAAGAATGAAAAGGAATGAACAAAGCCTCCAAGAAATATGAACTATATGAAAAGTCCAAACCTACATTTGATTGGTATACCTGAAAGTGATAAGGAGAATGGAACCAAGTTGAAAAACACTCTTCAGGATATTCAGGAGAACTACCCCACCCTAGCAAGATAGGTCAACATTCAAATTCAGGAAATACATAGAACACCACAAAGATACTCCTTAAGAAGAGCCACCCTGAGGCACATAATCGTCAGATTCACCAGTATTGAAATGAAGGAAAAAATATTAAGGGCAGGCAGAGAGAAAAGTTGGGTTACCCACAAAGGGAAGCCAATTAGACTAACAACAGATCTCTTGGCAGAAACCCTACAAGCAAGAAGAGAGTGGGGGACAGTATTCAACATTCTTAAAGAAAAGAACCCAGAATTTCCTATCCAGCCAAACTAAGCTTCATAAATAAGGGAGAAATAAAATTCTTTATAGACAAGCAAATGCTAAGAGATTTTGTCACCACCAGGCCTGCCTTACAAGAGTTCCTTAAGGAAGCACTAAATATAAAAAGGAAAAACCAGTACCAACTACTGCTAAAACCTACCAAATTGTAAAGACCATTGATACTATGAGGAAACTCCATCAACTCGTGACCAAAATAACCAGCTAGCATTATAATGACAGGATCAAATTCATACATAACAATATTTACCATAAATGTAAATGGGATAAATACCCCAATTTAAAGGCACAGACTGGCAAATTGGATAAAGAGTCAAGACTCATTGGTGTGCTATATTCAGGATACCCATCTCACGTATGAAGACACACATAGGCTCACAATAAAGGGATGGAAGAATATTTATCAAGCAAATGAAAAGAAAAAAAAAGCAGGTTTGCAATCCTAGTCTCTGATAAAACAAACTTTAAAGAAACAAAGACGGGCATTTCATAATGCTAAAGAGATCAATGCAACAAGAAGAGCTAACGATCCTAAACATATACGCACCCAATACAGGAGCACCCAGATACATAAAGCAAGTTCTTAACAACCTACAAAGAAACTTAGACTCCCACACAATAATAGTGGAAGACTTTAACACCCCTCTGTCAGTACTAGACAGATCAATGAGACAGAACATTAACAAGGATATCCAGGACTTGAACTCAGATCTGAACCAAGCAAAGCTAATAAACATCTATAGAACACTCCACTCCAAAACCACAGAATATACATTCTTCACAGCACCACATCACACTTATTCCAAAACTGACCACATAATTGGAAGTAAAACACTCCCCAGCAAATGCAAAAGAACAGAAAGAAGTCATAACAGTCTCTCAGACCACAGCACAATCAGTCAAATTAGAACTCAGGATTAAGAAACTAACTCAAAACTACACAACTACATGGAAACTGAACAATCTGCTCCTGAATGACTAGTGGGCCAATAACAAAATTAAGGCAGAAATGAATAATTTCTTTGAAACCAATGACAACAAAGAAACAACATACCAGAATCTCTGGGACACAGCTAAAGTGGTGTTGAGAGGGAAATTTATAGCACTAAATGCCAACAGGAGAAAGTGGGAAAGATCTAAAATCAGCACCCTAACATTACAATTAGAAGAAGTAGAGAAACAAGAGCAAACACATTCAAGAGCTAGCAGAAGATAAGAAATAACTAAGATCAGAGTAGAACTCAAAATATAGAGACAGGAAAAACCCTTCAAAAAAATCAATGAATCCAAGGAGCCGATTTTTCAAAAAGATTAACAAAACAGATATAGACTGCTAGCCAGATTAATAAAGAAAAAAAGAGAGACTGCTAGCCAGATTAATAAAGAAAAAAAGAGAGAAGAATCAAATAGACACAATAAAAAATGATAAAGGGGATATCATCACCAATCCCACAAAAATACAAACTAGCATCAGAGAATACTATAAACACCTCTATGCAAATAAATGAGACAATCTAGAAGGAATGGATAAATTACTGGACACATACACCCTTCCAAGACTAAACCAGGAAGAAATTAAATCCCTGAATAGACCAATAACAGGTTCTGAAAGTCAGGCAGTAATTAAAATAGCCTATCACCCCAAAACAGTACAGGATCAGACAGATTCACAGCCAGATTCTACCAGAGGTACAAAGAGGAGCTGATACCATTCCTTCTTAAACTATTCCAAACAATAGAAAAAGAGGGACTTCTGCCTAACTCATTTTATGAGATCAGCAGCAACCTGATACCAAACCTAGCAGAGACACAATAACAAAAAACATTTTAGGGCAATATCCCTGAAAAACATTGATTAAAATCCTCAATAAAATACTGGCAAACTGAATCCAGCAGGACATCAAAAAGCTTATCCACCATGATCAATTCAGCTTCATCCCTGGGATGCAAGGTTGGTTCAACATATGCAAATCAATAAACGTAATTCATCATATAAATAGAAACAATGACAAAGTCACATGAATATCTCAATAGATGCAAAATAGGCCTTCAATAAAATTCAACACCCCTGTATGGTAAAAACTCTCAATAACTAGGAATCGATGGAATGCATCTCAAAAGCTATTCATGACAAACCCACAGCCAATGTTGTACTGTATGGGCAAAAACTCGAAGCATTCTCCTTGAAAACCAGCACAAGACAAGGATGCCTTCTCTCACCACTCCTATTCAACATAGTAGTCGAAGTTCTGGCCAGGGCAGTCAGGCAAGAAAAAGAAACAAAGCGTATTCAAATACAAAGATAGGAAGTCAAATTGTCTCTGTTTGCAGATGACATAATTGTATATTTAGAAAACTCCATAATCTCAGCCCAAAATCTCTGTAAGCTGACAGGCAACCTCAGACATCAGTGTTTCTGGTATGGACTCAGAAGGAAATTAAGAGTATGTTAATGAAAAATAGAAGGCCATTCTTGTTATATAGTGGCAGAAATGTAGCTGAACTGTGTTCTACATTGTGTGAAAGTTTTTCTTGCTTTTTATAGTAAAATGCAAAAGGCAGGCAATTAAAAAAAAAAAAAAACCATCATCTCAGTCCAAAATCTCCTTAGGGTGATCAGAACTTCAACAAAGTCTCAGGATACAAAATCAATGTGCAAATATCACAAGCATTCCTATATAGCAGTAATACTGTAGAAGATCGGTCAGGGTGGTGGGAGAAACCATAGGGAAAGAGGCAAAGGTTCTTCAAAAGCCAGAAGCTTTTGCATAGCTTCAGGGGAGAGAATAAGCTGTAGGCAGCTGTTCTGTTACCCCGAGGCAAAGGGTGGGGAGTAGCTACAAGGGAATATAGGGGAGTTTATCTAAATAGGCTTGTTTACTTATGTTGTCCAAAACCGACCTTTGATCATCTCCATGAGAGACTGTTCCCTGCAAGGCGAATAACAACCTTAACTACTCACAGATTATGTTGGCTCCAGGCTGTTTGCATTATGTCTGTACTAAATAAAAGCTAGGAGCTCCAGCTTATTGAGATTGCTCACTCTGCCGGTAGTCCCCTAGTGGCTCTTAGACTGCATACCTATGTCTGAGTACTCCTTTCATCCATTGCTCGGCCAGCGTCTGCAGGACAGACCTGGCAGCTGGTGCCCCGTGTGAGGAACGCTGCAGTGATTGCAAAGAAACTCTTGAATATGAAGGTGAACAGACTGCGAAGTCAGTAAGTCATTGGTGCCAGCTCAGGATTTCCAAGTTTGGGGGATTTTCCAAGCTAGTGTTTCATCATGGGCAACAGTTACCTGCTCAACAGAAACAGTATATAAAAGTATTGGAACAGCAGCTTAAAGATGGTGGAGCCTCCATTTCCCAGGCTCAATTAAGGGATCTAATGCAAATTGTTGTTTCCCATAACCCATGGCTACCTGAAGAAGGCACGCTAGACCTAGAGCTCTGGGAACAAGTGGAAAGAAATCTTAAACGACATCACACGCACAAGGACAACAGGTCCCAGTAACATCTTTAACATTATGGGACTTAGAGCTGCTTTGGCCCCACACCACATAGAAGAGCCTAAAAAGGAGAGGGAGGAGAAACCAGCATCTACCTTACTGCCTTGTCCTCCTCACTCAGCTTCGCTGTAACTGGGTAATTATACCAAAGAGGAGACAGAGATTTTCCCCCAGCCACCTCCCCCAATAAGTTGGAAGAAAGACAAGGGATACACTACAGTTATGGGACTCTCTCCTAGACAAGCAACATTAGAAGTGGAGCTCTTGGCCTGCTCAGTGATGCAAGAGCAACAAGGCAATCGGGTATATGAACCCATTACTTTTGACACTTATAAAGAGATTAAAGAGATGAGAAAAAGCCTTAAAGAAAACAGAGCCACTAGCCCATTTACGAAAGGATTGAGGCCATAGCAGACAACTTCCATGTGACCCCATGGGACTGGTGAGTGCTAGCTAAAGCAACTTTGGAGGCCAATCAATACCTCCTATGGAGGGCAGAATTCAATGAATTATATGAATAGCAAACTCCTTTCTAATAACGGCCACTGTTGTTATTCTTCCCATAATCCTGATGTGCTCTCTCAAGATCGAATTTGGTTAGAACAGTGACCTTTAGGGAGAGAAATTACAAGAAGCCCATGAATTAGTTAAGGAACAATTAAGAGCCAGCCATGTGGAACCATCAAACAGCCCTTGCAATTCACCCATTTATGTTATTCCCAAAAAGTCTGGTAAATGAAGATTTTTGTATGACTTATGGACTATCAATGCTAATTTGCAATCTATGGGGCCCCTTTAACAGGGGCTCCCTTCCCACATGGTGATTCCTTGAGATTGGCCTATAGTCATTACTGACTTAAAAGACTGCTTTTATACTATTCCCCTTGCAGAACAAGACAGAGAAAAATTTGCTTTTACAATACCAGCTATTAATTATGAAAGGACAGCTCACTGATTTCACTGGAAAGTACTTCTCAAGGAATGCTGAACAGTCCTACCATGTGTCAGTATCATGTAAATCAGGGTTTACTCTCCAGTAGAAAAGAATTTCCTAATTGCGGGATCATCCATTATACGGATGATATTTTACTGGCAGCCTCAATGGAGTCCATACTTTTGAGTTTATATGCCTCTGTGATAAGGAATACACAGTTAAGAGGCTTAATCATAGCACCTGAAAAGGTACACTTTTCCTCTCCTTAGAAATATCTTGGATACATACTAACTTCCCAGTCAAAAGGTGAGATTGAGACTAACAACTTACATACCTTAAATGATTATCAAAAATTACTGAGTGATACTAATTGGCTTCACCCCACCTTGGGCATAACTACTGATAAATTACAGAACCTATTTTCTATCCTAAAGGGCAGTGCAGCCCTGAACTCCCCGCCCCCACCCCTGATATTTAACCCAGTTGCAAAAAGGGAAATTTAGGAAATAAGAGCAAGCTATTTCTCACAGGCACGTCAATTGCATAGACCGAGGATATTCAGTCCAATTGTTTGTTTTTCCTACTAAATATTCCCCAATAGGATTAATAGGACTGATGGCCCCAGAACTACGCTTCCTAGAATGGGTTTTTTGCTCACATACTGTAACTAAAACACTATCTCCCTATATCCAGCTAGTTAGTAAAGTCATCTGCAGGCTGCAAATGATGCAATCAATTGCAAGGTTATGACTCTGATGTCATAAAAACCATATGATTATCTCAATAGATGCAGAGAAGGCCTTTGACAAAATTTAACAGCCCTTTATGCAAAAAACACTCAATAAACTAAGTATTGATGGAACATATCTCAAAATAATAAAAACCATTTATGACAAACCCACAGCCAATATCATATGGAATGGGCAAAAACTGGAAGCATTCCCTTTGAAATCTGGCACTAGACAAGGATGCCCTCTCTCACCACTCCTATTCAATATAGTATTGAAAGTTATAGCCAGAACAATCAGGCAAGAAAAAGAAATAAAGCATATTCAATTAGGAAAGGAGGAAGTCAAATTGTCTCTATTTGCAGATGACATGATTGCATATTTAGAAGACCCTACTGTCTCAGCCCAAAATCTCCTGAAACTGATAAGCAACTTCAGCAAAGTCTCAGGATACAAATTCAATGTGCAAAAATCACAAGCATTCCTATACACCAAAAACAGACTTAAAGAGAGCCAAATCAAGAACGAACTGCCATTCATGATTGCTACAAAGAGAATAAAATATCTGGGAATATAATTAACAAAGAATGTAAAGGACATCTTCAAGGAGAACTACAAACCACTGCTCAACAAAATAAGAGACGATATAAACAGATGGAGAAGCATTCCATGCTCATGGTTAGGAAGAATGAATGTGCTGAAAATGGCCACACTGCCCAAAGTAATTTACAGATTTAACGCTATCCCCATCAAGCTACCAATAACCTCCTTCACAGAACTGGAAAAAACCACCTTAAACTTCATATGGAACTAAAAGAGAGCCCACGTAGCCAAGTCAATTCTAAACAAAAAGAGCAAAGCTGGAGGCAGCATGCTCTCTGACTTCAAGCTGTACTACAAGGCTACAGTAATCAAAACAGCATGGTACTGGTACCAAAACAGACATATACACCAATGGAACAGAACAGAGGCCTCGGAGGCAATGCCACACATCTACAACCATCTGATCTTTGACACACCTGACAAAAACAAGCAATGGGGAAAGGATTCCCTGTATAATAAATGGTGTTGGGAAAACTGGCTAGCCATGTGCAGAAAGCAGAAACTGGACCCCTTCCTAACACCTTACACTAAAATTAACTCCAGATGGATTAAAGACTTAAACATAAGACCTAACACCATAAAAACCCTAGAAGAA
>CAUYLG010048796.1:0-33057 GCA_963573385.1 Cacajao melanocephalus
TCAAGGAGAACTACAAACCACTGCTCAAGGAAATAAGAGAGGACACAAACAGATGGAAAAACATTCCATGCTCATGGTTAGGAAGAATCAATATCGTGAAAATGGCCATACTGCCCAAAGTAATTTATAGATTCAATGCTATACTCATCAAGCTACTATTGACCTTCTTCAGAAAACTGGACAAACCCACCTTAAACTTCATAAGGAACCAAAAAAGAGTCCACATAGCCAAAACAATCCTAAACAAAAAGAACAAAGTGGGAGGCATCACGCTACCTGACTTCGAGCTATACTACAAGGCTACAGTAATCAAAACAGCATGGTACTGGTACCAAAACAGACATATAGACCAATGGATCAGAACAGAGGCCTCAGAAGTAATGCCACACACCTACAACCATCTGATCTTTGACAAGCCTGACAAAAATAAGCAATGGGGAAAGGATTCCCTGTTCAATTAATGGTGTTGGGAAAACTGGCTAGTGATGTGCAGAAAGCTGAAACTGGACCTCTTCCTAACACCTTATACAAAAATTAACTCCAGATGGATTAAATATTTAAACATAAGACCTAACACCATAAAAACCCTGGAAGAAAACCTAGGCAATATCATTTAGGACAAAGGCATAGGCAAGGACTTCATGACTAAAACACCAAAAGCAATGGCAACAAAAGCCAAATGAGACAAATGAGATCTAATTAAACTTAAGAGTTTCTACACAGCAAAAGAAATAATCATTAGAGTGAACTGGCAACCAATAGAACTGGAAAAAATTTTTGCAAGCTACCCATCTGACAAAGGGCTAATATCCAGAATCTACAAAGAACTAAAACAAATATATAAGAAAGAAACAACCCCATCAAAAAGTGAGTGAAGGATATGAACAGATACTTTTCAAAAGAAGACATTTATATGGCCAACAAACATATGAAAAAATGTTCATCAGCACTGGTCATTAGAGAAATGCAAAACAAAACCACACTGAGATACCATCTCATGGCCAGCTAGAACGGCCACCATTAAAAAATCTGGAGACAACAGATGCTGGAGAGGATGTAGAGAAATAGGAATGCTTTTATACTTTTGATGGGAGTGTAAATTAGTTCATAAAAATATTTTGTGAAAGAAATGACTAGTCATGTAAGAGAAATGCCATTATACTACATGCTTTTTTAACAGAGTATATTTTTAATATACAAATTTAATATACAAAACACTAAACAATATTATAATGTAACTTTAAAGACCTTAAAGAAAGAGACCTTACTCCCTTTGAAAACCAGTGCATGACTTGCTGCCAACAATGAAATAATGACAAAATTCAAAAAAGTCAAATTGTTTTGCTGTTATTAAGGTAAAAGAATCAGTAGAAAGCTAACAGAAGATGAAATGATAAGAAGCTAATGGTAGTTTAATGATCATCTCTTCAGACAATAGAAAAAAATGGAAGGAAAACATGTCACTCACTAGAGCTATAACTCTGCACATCCTTGAATCATTCTCTTCAGGAATGCATCTCTCCCAATTTAAGAGGAAATCATCAGGAGGGAAATGATCCAAAAACTTTACAAATGCTTTCAGGATGTTCCCGTCTAGATTCCATAAAGTACCTTTCCAACTCCTCTGTTCTATCATGGCATCACCATTCTCTTAGTCCCACAGATTTGAAATCGTCCGATAATTTTGGGTCCTTCCTTTTTTTTTTTCAACTGCAGTTGCAAGCAGTGAACAAGTCCTGATGAACCTGTTTGTCAATGGGTCATGTATTGCCCTCTTTTTCCACCTTTACTTTCTAAACTTCACATCTGGGTCCTATTTAATAACAGAATCCTCACAGTTCTTAACCGACAGTGTAGTCTTTCTAAAATGCTGATTTCATCACCCCATTCTATATTGAAGAAACTCCAGTAGTCCCCTATGATGTCAAGCTATGTTTCTTTGACTGGCTGTCCACATTCTCCTAAATTTATCTACAGGTTATAGATAAACATTGCTTCCTTCCACCCTGAAGTTTTACTCCTTACTCCAGTTCCACTGTTCACCCTTCACTCTTCTCTGTCACCTGGATGTCTATTTTACGTGACTCGCTTGTCCTCTACCTATTGAATTTGGGATTTCTATGTTAAAGAAAGCCTAAGTCAAAGGACTTCTGGGTTAAAAAAAAAAAAACTAGAGGCATTTAAAAGATATTTGCCTTTAAAACAAACTGGGAAAAAACCAAACCAACTTGTTTTCTTTCTGTCCTAATTAGAATCAGAGTAAATTACATAGAATCTCCAAGTAAAGGAGAACCTTAAAAGTTTTAAATTCCAACCACCTTCCAAAGCTAAAGTCTTCCTTGGAGTAGTCCCCAGCTTATGTTCCCTTTTTTTCCCCCAAGAAATTATTTCCAAGTTTTGGCAGTTTTCAGTTTTTGAAAGTTCTTTCTCATGTCAAACTTTGAATCTTCCCAGAGTTATGTCCACTGCTCCTATATGCTACTCTGAACCTTTATGACAGCACTCCAGGTATTTTATGACAGCTATTATTTTGCCTACTCTTCTCTAGGCTGGTAATTTCCAGTTTTTAAAACTGTGTCTGAAAGAACATTATTTTTCAGACTAGTTACTTTCCTGACCCAGGGAGCCTATTGACCAAGCCTTCCCTGCAGCACTCATGCTACGTGATGAGAACTCCATGCTTCATGTACTGTCATAGGTGCCTGGCTCCTCTGTCATACATGAGCTCCTTAAAGTCAGTGACTGTGTCTTTTTTTTTTCCTGCTTGTATTCTGAGTGCTTTGTCCCAGTTGTTAGTGTTTTCATTTTTTTTTAATGCATAGATCATAGTTATCCCCCTTTTAATGCTTTCAGTGTGTCTCTCGTCACGGAAATGAATTCAATAAAGTCTCTCCAGTATAGTGAGGGTTGGAGCCTTCCTTGCTCAAGATAGAATAACACATTTCTTAGAATGCAGCTAGAGATTACATCAGCATGCTTTCTTCCAGTTATACCCATGATTTACTCATGTCAAATGAATTTTAAGTTAAAATCCAATTCAATTTTTGCATAGTATATCAAATCATATATTCATAGCATATATTAGTACAGAAGCATTTTTTACCCAAATATACAAAAATCGATGTTCATTCATGGTAAATTTATTCTCACTAGATCTATCAAACCATCCTTTAAGAACTTCTTGGATTCTAATTCTTTCATCCTTTATGTTTGCTGTCTCTCCTATTCTTTGCTAGTTGTGAGCGAGTCCTCATAATTCTCTTTCCAATATACTGATAAAAGCATAGGTTTATTTATTCACTTATTTAATGACTGTTTATTCTGTATCTACGACATGTAAGCCCTGTTCTAGGTACTGGGGAGTCATTGGTGAGCAAGAGACGTGATCTCAGGCCTCATGCAACTCATATTCTAGGCCAGTGGTTTTCTAACTTTAAGATGTGTTGGATCAACCTAGAAGACTTCTTAAAATACATATCACTAAAATGGCCCCACCACCAAAGGTTCTGATTTAATAGTTCTGGTGTTCAGAGTGGTTGGGGGAGGTGAGATTTTATATTTCCAACAAGTTTCTAGATGCTGTTGATATTGATAGTTCAGGCACCAAACTTTGAGAATCACTGTTCTAAGGAGGGACATTCATTTAAATGCCAAGGACTTAATTAAAAGTGAATATGAGTTCGCAGGACTGAGGACAGATCCTTGCCTATAGAGTACTCCAGGGTTTATTTCATTCTGTGTGTTCGTGTCTATAATAAAAACAATAAGTTGGCTTGATTAATTATTCAATATATTGAAGAATAATTCAATATATTGAAGATAAGTAGAGGGCAAATTCATAGAAAATGAAACTTGTCTTAGATGAATTAATCAGTTTATTCAATTAAAATAAAATATTCCATATAATACTTATGAGCTAGAGTGCTACTTATGCAGTTGGAGTGATTTTTTAAAAGAGCAACTAATACAACAGATTGAATAATATAGTCTTCAGTATTTTGTTCAAAACTAGTAAATTTCTAATATTAATATAACTTTGAATAAAGGAATGAATAAATAAGGATCGGAAAGTTAAGTGATTTTTCTGAGAAGTGATCCATAGATAAGTGGCAGAATCCGAACGTGAACTCAAATCTTCACAAGAGGACAGAGTCAACAGTACATTAAGGAAAGTAAAAGTTTATTTCAAAGTCACCATCTATCACCTAGGTAAATATGAGTTACTAAAAGTTTGAGCACTTATTTTTACAAGTGCTCTTAAGCTTAGGCACCCTGTGAGACATGAACAATGATGCATCCAAATGTCTTGGAAAGACCCTTAATCTCAGATCTTTAACTGTTTCTTAGATGAAAGCCAAAGAATTGTACAACCAGTACTGCCAATAGCTGTGATATGGCAGACAAGCTTCTAGGAAAATTCATGGGCTGGCCCAGCCAGCCAGGGCCTATTTGGCCTGTTGACATGTGCTCTCTCCGCACCAACTGCTGAGCTGGAAGAGGACACTGAAGAGATGGGCGGGTGGGTTTTAAAGGTTCTAACTTAGGGCCCTTTCTATAGCCTATGGGCAGGTGCTCTGCTTCCAGAGTGATACTACACCATAGACCTACCACAATGGTTTGTTTGAACCACTCTTTGTGCTATTCTGGGGATGAGCCTAATAAATTATAAATCACACTTATTAGTGAGCTAAAAATCTGCCTACACCATGTCAAAACATCTGGTGTTTATTAGCTCATCAGATGAATGGTTCAGCTTCCAAATACTGAGATGGTTCTGCCTTCCCGTATCAATGACTTTGAATTTTTGACCTGGAAACACATGTTTGTTTTAGTCTATGTCTATTTTGGGCCCACTGATCATTATTACTCCATTATTTTATAGATATTTATTTACCTTATTAGTGTCCATGTTCCCCCCAGGATGAAGGCTACATATTTTACTCTATTTAAATTAAAGTCAAATGAAATCAGTTTTAGTTGAGAGTCTTATACCATTGACTGAAAAGGCTTGAAAGAGTCCGGATAGTCTGCACATACAGAGCAGGAAGGTTTATGTAAATAGTGACAAAGCTGGCTGCTAGGGACTGAATCGTGCTTTCCCCCATTCATATGTTGAAGCCTTAACTCTCAATGGTGTGATGGGTATTTGATTTGGAGGCAGGGCTTTTATGGGATAATTAGTTTTAGATGAAGTCCTGAGGGTGGGTTCCATATGAGGAGATTAGTGCCCTTCACTAATCTAAGAAGAGACACCAGGCACAGAGTGGTTGCTCACTTCTGTAATACCAATACTTCGGAAGACCAAGGTAGGAGGAACACTTGAGGTCAGGAGTTTGAGACTAACCTGGGAAAAATAGAGAGACCACGGCTCTACAAAAATACAACAACAACAACAACAAAAAGACAAAAGGTTGCCCAGACATGGTGGTTCACACCTGTAATCCTAGCACTTTGGGAGGCCAAGGCGGGTGAATCACATTGAGGCCAAGAACTTGAGACCAGCCTGGCCAACATGATGAAACCCCGTCTCTACTAAAAATATAAAAATTAGCCAGGCATGGTGGTGCATGCCTGTAATCTCAGCTACTAGGGAGGTTGAGGCACAAGAATTACTTGAACCCGGGAGGTGGAAGTTGCAGTGAGGCAAGACCACAACATTGTACTTCAGCCTGAGCATAGAGCAAAACTCTGTCTAAAATAAAATAAAATACATTTGAAGACACACCAGAGAGTTTGCAGTCTTGCTGTCTCTCCCACCCACCCTAACCACACCTCCTCAGCACCCCTACTCCCACACTCCCGCCATACGACAGTATCTATAAGCTAGGAAGAGGGCCTCCACCAAAACCCGACCATGGTGGCATCTTGGTCTTGGACCTCTAGCTCCAGAATGGTGCGAAAATAAGTTTCTGTTGTTTAAGCCACTCAGTATATGACAGCCTGAGCTGACTAAGACACAGGCGAAGTGTTTTAATGAAACTTTTGGATGAATTAAACTGTCTCCACTAATAACACTCTTACAATTTTTTTTGCAAATGATACAGACTCATTTAACTTTTTTAAGACTCATTTTACTGGATCTTTGGACATTAGTTTATTATTTTATTGTATATCACTGCAGGTACAATAACAAGATGAGTCTAAATGACTTTTGATGCAGTTACAAACTCATCAACATTAAGAAAATAGTGGAAAATGCATATCCCTTCTCTTTTCTTCTGCAAGATAATCATTGACATTCAGAGCAATGCCCGGAATCATAATTAACTAAGTTGGATGTGCCATTCTTAGAGTATATAATTTGAAATGCCACGCATATTCCACCAAACTACAGCTGTATCTTAATAGAACGTGATAGCAAGCTAAATTGTGTATAAGATTTTGAGGGCTTAGGAAGATCTGATTGGCAGGGAACCAAACAAAGCCATCCTCTGAGTCAGTCAGATGTTCAGATTTCCAGTAAAGGTTCCACAAACAACTACCCAAATGCATTGAAAGTCAACTGCCAAAACAACAGCTTCTCTTTTTTTTCCAAAGCAGTACTTGTGTACAATCCATAAACAAACTGTCAAAGATGTT
The DNA here is from genome assembly GCA_963573385.1 of Cacajao melanocephalus. Lineage (NCBI taxonomy): Eukaryota > Metazoa > Chordata > Mammalia > Primates > Pitheciidae > Cacajao > Cacajao melanocephalus. The sequence continues at coordinate 6,580 of CAUYLG010048796.1, forward strand.
GTACATCTGGACGACACAGTTGCAAAGTTAATTTTGGTTGGAAGAAAACTACATCCCTGGTTTTCATTTGAGTGGAATTTTGATCAGGGAAAGAATGATATTGTGGGCATTTCTAATGTTTCCGCGGACACGTGCAATAGTGCCACAAGCTGCCAAACACAGAGGATTCTGATAAATACAATTAACCCTCTGAGTGAAGTCTGGGAAACTACGAAGGCTTTGACTCATGGACTGTTTAGTTTCATGGACCAGCAAGTACTCTGGAGCATTCACCATCACATTACAGATTTGAAAGTTTAAGATTCGTATTACAAAAATAACTTTCTTCTTCTGTATGCATATTTTCTAAAAATTAGATAGGTGTCTACCAATTGAATGATGCTATGAAGCTCATGAGAAATACTGAGCAGTTTCTCTTGCCCTACAGGATTGTGGTAAGTTTTGTACTCTTAGACGGACTAACTACCATTATCAAAATAGTCAAAGTCCTCTAGCACTTTTGCTGATGCAGAGCATTTAGGACATTAAACCTCTCTGTCTCATATTTCTCTCATTCCTGATTTTATTGAGATTCGTTTAAATCCCATGTCTCCAAGAAATGACAAAGAGCCAAACGTCTCTTCCCATCCTAGTCCTTTTCAAAAAAAAGAAAAAAAATAAGCATGTACATAATGACAGGACTCACTGAAGAGTAATTACAAGTGTGGAGAAAGAAGAAAGTGAATAACTTTCATGATATTGCACAACTGAACCCATATGAAAGTCAGATCCTTTCCACCATGTTCTTAATCTTTCCCACTTCTCCCCTGAGTAGATTATGGTCAACTGCATAATACAGCTGCCTTCTATTCAGCTGTTGCAATGGACTCTTGATAGTTTCCATCTGTAGTCTGGACCACCTCTGAAGTCCACTCAGTTCGGATTACCACCAAACAAAGAGTCTGAGGCGCCTTCAGCACTCAACTATCAGGTTCACCCAGGAATATCTGTCCTAGCAGCTTTCATCACCATTCTAAAAGAAGTGGCCTTCCACCTACATACAGTCAGATAAAATATTTGTATAACCTGGCTTAAGATACTGGCTTTTAAAATACAGTTAAGCCAACAACAATAAAAGAAAGGTTATAAATGGTTGAATTGGGGAAACTATTTTTACAAGGATTAAAAACTTGGCCAAAGAATCACCATAATTACCCTAAATAATAATAACTCTTAGTAGAATTACTGTATACAACTTGTTTAATGAATTTTACCTACAACGTATAGGCAAGGAAAAGTGTCACCTTTTATGTCAGTATCTCATACTTTTCAAGTATATTAATTCATGTTTTCTTAATAATAATTTTATAACCAATTTAGAGCAAGATTGGTGTCAATTTTACAGCTGAAGATTCTGAGAGCAATTAGAAGACGTGTCAAAGATCCTACTGATTGGGAATTAAAATTAAAAATCAGGTTTTAATTTCAAGATCTGTGTGTTTTCTACTATATAGTATCTACTTCTGAACCTTTATGCTTAATAAAAATATTTAGGGGAATTAACACATGACATCCATTGCTGTTAAGGTTTAAGGACCAGGGATCCTAAGTATTAAGGATTATGAATATTAACTCATGATTAACATAATAGTCCATCCATGACACATATTTGTTTCAATGTCATCATAAGTGGCTGTCTTTTGACCTCAACATGTCTTAATTATACCCTATGGACAAGGTCGGGTTCCATCTGTATCTAGGAAATATGAAGCCTCATATATTTTCTAGTCAGCAGGGAAGCAAAACATGCTACTAATCTCATATTCTCCTGTGACTTATTTCTAATATCTGTGCTTCTGTCTTGATCTTCTTAAAAAGCTACTCCTTTTTTTTTTTTTGAGACAGAGTTTCACTCTTCTTGTCCAGGCTGGACTGGAATGGCCCGATCTTGGCTCATTACAAGCGATTCTCCTGCCTCAAACTCCTGAAAAACTACTCTCTTAAACCTATGTTCTGGCATCTCTTTCCTCTTGTCCCAGTTCTTATCCTACTTCAATGCCAGACACTTTAGTTCCTTTAGTTTGAGGTACTTTTCTTGTCCTAATAGTCTCTATATATTCAAACAATAGTCATCGCCTTTGCATAAGCAATCTCAATCTGCCTTGCAGGGAGATGTCCTTCATGCCAATGTTAGTCTGCCTGCTGGGCTCAGGAGGGCTGCCTGGTGATAACATAGATACCATAGACTTGGAGTCTGATTGTGATGGGCTTAATCATTCATCCCTCACTTTCATCCACTAGATTTAGTCTCCACTACAAACCTATCACGTAGGTATTAAATTCCCATACAAATTATGAAACTTACACAAGTCACTTGGCCTCCAGAAGTCTTAGTTTCATAATTTAAAAAATGCTACTACTATTACTACTTAACCAGTGACTCTGTAATATTGACTAGAGATTGAACTGCCCTCGATCATTGCTTTCAGGCTTTGTGGATTCTCTATAGATCCTAGAGCATGTGTCAAGGCTCCCAGATTCCTTTCTTCCTGGTCAGCTCTACTTTACGGGAATCTGGCCTTCCAAATACCTCAAGGACAAGTATAAATTAACAAAGCAAAGTATAGCAGTTTAGATGAACACCTTCTTTGCATAAGTTTAAAACAACGAACACACATTATATACTATGCAATATAAAACAATTATCCACTTTAGTTCATTTCAAATTTCCCTATATTGTTGTTCCTCTTTGTACTTGCTACATTCCCATGTTCACTTTACTTTGTCTTATTTTCCTTCACAGCGCATGTTAGTCATTGCTCTCTGGCATTATGTTATAAATTTTATTTGCTTATTTTCAGGGTCCCGTTCATGAACAAATGCTCCCCTCATGAAAGGAAGGTTTTCTGTTTTGTTTACCTCTTTTCCACCCTACACATAGAGGGATATGGGGCATGCATAATTTTTCAATAATATCTGTTAAGGAAGAAGGAAGTAGGGAGTGAAGGAAGAAAGGAAACAAGAAAAGAAGGAAGGAAGGAAGGGAAGGAGAAGAAGGAGGGAGAAAGGGGCATGCTTGGGGCAAGTTTGGTAAAGATGAGAGTTTTAATTTTGATAATGATATATAAGACTGAGCACTTATTCTATGTGCTACTAAGAAAGTGATATATACAAATACATATTAAGAGATAGATAAGATTGGAAAACAAACACAAAGAGGTTCAGTTACCAGTTGATGGTCACACAGCTCATGCAAGTCATTTGGCCTTAGTCTCCAGGATGTATTGCTTCTTGCCAGTAGTAAGTAACTGATTCGCTGAATTAAAAAATGAGACTTATCATCTATACTTATTCAACCAAGTGACTAGATGAAACAACTCCAAGAAGGTTATTAATATCTGTTATGGAACTCTATAAGCTCAAAAACTCCTCCTTGTTTAGGCAAATTTACTGTGAACACTTGAGATAAGAAGACTGGGACAGTGTGAGGGAGAGAGAAGGACGAGGCTGGATCATGCATTTCTTATCCAGACCCAGGATAGATTAATAGATCACAAACCATTGAATTCAGAAGATATCCTCATGCAACTCCAACGGTATTTCAAGGAACCTTCCCATCTGGAATCTGTGCCGATTCTTTTCATATTGTATTCCCCTAAGGATGACTCACAGGAAATTGAGGTTTCAGAAATATGTTGCGTTTTTTTTTTTTTTTTATGGTGTTTCTCTACCTTCACTGAAAAGTTTTAAAGATAAGTGACCTTGTGGTTATGTTTTTTTCTCATTAAGTTTAAATAAAGAAACACGTTTTCAACTTTCTTTTTTTTACAACTTCTCTAATTGTAATGATGTTTACACTTACATGATGATGATGATGATGATGGTGCAATGATGATGATCCTGTTGATTGTGGTATAAATATTCCAGTAAGTGAGGGTAAAAAGAGGGTGGAAAAAAACCCTCAATAAGAGATATAATTGCAGTCAAAAAAAAAAAAACAACAACACAGTTGCTGGGTAAGTGTTACATATATGGAGCTATGCTACATATTGTGAGAGTATGAAAAATACATCACCCTGTCTCACAGAGGGCACGATGTTGGAGTCAGTGGTAGACTAGGACTAGATGTCTCCAGGATGAGATGAGGCTGGTAGGTATAAAACAGATATCAGGTACAGTGACCACATATTCACTGGAAAATGATTAATTTCAACTGGAGGATCACTCAAGCTTTTGTGAATGGGTGACATTTGAAATAGGTCTTGAGAGATTGTATAGACTTTCTTTAAAAAACACCATGGAGAGTAAAGAAAAACTTTGCAAAAGGTGGCAGTATTGAGGAAGGGAGTGTGTTCCCTCCCTCTTTTTATTTCTTTTCTTTCTTTTTGTCTTTCTTTTCTTTCTTTCTTGCCTGCTTTTTCCTTCCTCCCTCCCTCCCTCCCTTCCTCCCTTCCTTCCTTCCTTCTTTCCTTCTTTCTTTCCTTCCAGTGCCTTATATACTATTAAATGTTTAATGGGCCAAAGCACAAGTTCATGAATCTCTGTTCAGTGTCTAGAGTGATGTAATGTTCAATAAATATTATTATTTCATTTTTGACATAATAATTGTATGTATTCATGAGGTACATAGTGATGTCTTGATATATATACAGTGATTAGATCAGGATAATTAGCAAATCCATCATCTCAAATATTTATCATTTCTTTGTATTAGGAACATTGACTATTCTCTTTCTAGCTATTTGAAACTATGTATTATTGTTAACTACAGTCATCCTATGGAGGCACAGAACAGCAGAAATAAGCCCTCCTATCCAGTTATAATTTTTATCCTTTAACATATCTTTCCATATCCTTCCTTTCCTAACCTCTAGTATCCTCTGTTCAACTTTGTACTTCTATGGTATCAGCTTTTCTTAGCTTCCACATGAGAGTGAGAACATTCAGTGTTCATCTTTCTGTCCCTGGCTTATTTCATTTAACGTAATGTCTTCCAATTCCATTCATGTTGCTGTCAATGATAGGATTTTATTGTTTTTTATGGCTGAATAGTATTCCATGGTGTATATATTTGCCACATTTTCTTTATCCATTTATCTGTTGTTAGTCACCTAGATTTATTTCATATCTTGGCTATTGTAAATAGTGCTGCAATAAACATGAGGGTACAAATATCTCTCTGATCTAATTATTTTCTCCTCTCTCAGTAAATATTATTGAAAAAATGGTTATGTGTACAAATGGGGATCTAGGTAAACAATTCTAATTTGCAAATTAAGGCAAAACTTTAATCTATGTCATTTATTATTTGGAAGTCAAAAAAATTATAAAGATCTATATGAGCCACCCATTATGTAACTGCAAGAGAGAGAAAAGAATGAACAATTTTTCAGAGTAAGGTTATTTTTCTATTTAATAGGCTCTGAGATATCTGGAACAGGAACCATATCTTTACTCATTCAATAGATATTTTATTTAGTACTTATAATGTGTCATCTTCTATATTAAGTATTATGTACAAAAATGAATGATATGGGCTTTACCAATGCTGTGTATACATTTAATGGGAAAGAAAGATAGGTACAGGTGTATGATGTTAGTGATTATTAAATAATGTCTACTATGTCTACTTCCATGTACTATGTTAGGCACTACAAATACACTGTTTATTTGTTCTACCCACCCTCTCAGGAAGGTATTATCTCCATTTGACACATGAGGATTTAAAGCTTAGATAAGTCACACAACTTACTTAAGGTCACACAGATATTTTACTTTTTTTTTTTTTTTTTAGACAGAGCCTTGCTCCATCACCCAGGCTGGAATGCAGTGGCGCAATCTCGGCTCACTGCAACCTCTGCCTCCCACGCTCAAGCAATTCTCATGCCTCAGCCTCCCCAGTAGCTGGGATTACAGGTGTGCACCATCACACCTGGCTAATTTTTTGTAGAGATGAGGTTTTGCCATCTTAGCCAGGCTGGTCTCGAACACCTGACCTGAAGCAATCTGCCCACATCAGCCTCCCCAAGTGCTGGTATTACAGGCGTGAGCCACAATGCCCAGCCGACAACAGTTATTTTAAGTGATAGAGTTAGAATTAAACCTTTCATATTTTGAAACCTGTGCTCTTAGCTGTTCATTCAATACCTTTAGGGGTTGGAAACAGTCACTTCCTAGATTGTTGCCTATGCTGAGTCTTAAGAAATAATTACAAACGTGTAAGGAAGGAAAGGATGTCAGAGGCAAGAAAACAAGTGTTTTATGAAAACTAGGGCACATGGTATGTTGGGGGAAAAGAGTTGGAGATGTGGTTAGAAATACAGAAATGAGATGGCTTATAAGAAGCACTGGATACTTAGGCTCAGGCAGTGGTTCACCACCCTGACTGAACAACACAATCAACTGGGGAATGTAAATAAGAGTCTGGGCACATGTCCAGACCAGTTAAAATGAAGTCTTTAAGGGTAAGGTTTAGGCATTTGTATTTTTAAAAGTTTTCCTGGGGTAATTCTAGCACAGCATTGGGTGAAAAGCACTGGGCTGAAGTGATGGGAACCATTGAGGGAGTTTAGGCAGAGAAGTGGGGCAGATGGAAAGGAAGGGCCCTGAGTAGAGGCAGCAAAGTCCTTGAGAAGGAAGTGCATTATTGAAGGCAAGGGCCTCAGGAAAGTTAGGGGCTAAAGGGAAGGAATTGAAGGGGGAGATGCAGGAAATAATTCGGGAGTGAAATACACAGGTTTTGTTATCCACTTGGATGGGTGGGCTGGATAAGATGAGGAAGCTATAGTGACTTCTATTTCCAGCTTGAGTGACTATGTGGAAGTTGTCTTTTATTGAAAGGGCAATACAGGAGGAAGGGCAGGTTTGTGTAAAAAAATGATGACGCTAAAATCCTGTGAATTAGATTAAGATGGAACGCTCAGAGAAGTTGCAGAAAAGCCAGGGACAGTGACACTACAACAGCTAGGAGAACAGTAGCACATTGTCAACAGTGTCAAACAAGGAACAACATGATTTTATTGAACATACTTAAAATAAAATACCATCATGATGTAAATCTTCTTACGTCTATCTTCTAAGAAGATCCTGCTTGAGATGTATAAAGCAAATGGGGATAAGAGCAGAACTGGAAGAGGCCTGTGCCATTTGTGAAGTCACTGTCCCCAGATCCAAACTCACCCTCCACGCTCTGCTTTCTGATGCTAGGGCAGAATTCTGGAAGCCACATTTCTGCTTTGTTAGGCTCTGACAGTGAGGGGCACTAGTGAGAGGCTGCAAGGCTGAAGGAACAACCAACAGTCTTGACTGTATTCTTCCTGAGAAACTTCTCTGAATGTTCCATCTTAGAGAACACTCAGAGTTGTTGTTGTTGTTGTTTTTTTGACTCCATAGCACACCAGTCTATTTGCTTATTTGTTCGTTTCGACAGTAGCTGTGAAACCTGTTTGTAGTTTTTCATGCACTTGGAGAACCAGCTTTATTATGTTCCCTACCTGGAAACACCCGCACCAACTGTCTGGTGACCTTTCCAGAGACAAAAGTCTGAAGCCTACAGTGCCTTTTCTCCAAGCTCCAATGCACCAGCACTAGCTGAATAGGCACCTTCTCCTCAAATGATTTAATTTCTGCGACAGAGACCCCCTAGCTACATTTCTAAATTTCAATAATTGCAACCTCTCCCCTTTGTTCCCTCAGCCCTAGGAGTGATAGCTATTTTCTGCAGTTTATATCTTTTTAAAAATGCTTTCCATTATCTATTTAAGAAATTTGTAGATAGTTAAGAGTTCTTTATATTAAATTTTCTTAATTCAAATATCTAGTGCTGTGCCTGTCTCCTAAATGGGTCCTTACTTAGACAGTAATTGGTTTCATAACCAGAAATTTATTTAGAAAACAAATCTTTACAGTTATTTTGGATCAAAATGGTCATGTCCTTAGATTGAACACAGTAGCAAGATCCTTGCCAATGATAAATGAGGTGTTAATCACTAATTGCACGTAGATACACTATACTTAATCGCATCACCACCTGTGATTGATTATGATGAAGTGTCTACTGAAGCAAGAGCCTTGGGAACCCAAGTGACTATTTCATTTGACTCTTATGAGAGTAAGGATGCCTACACTGACTGTGGCATGGGATGGATTCTTACGAGCATTTACTAATTCAATCCCATGCCAACTCTAGGAGGAAGCATTATCACAGCTTAAATGAGGTCGTATCACGACTTGATCTTCCTATCATGACACATCTTCCTTAGCTTCTTGGTGTCAAGTGCAGGAGAGTGGTTACAGAATGGACACTATAAACATAGGTTTTTAAACTCTCAACTGAAGTCATGGTAAGAGAACTTTTCATGACAACCCTAAATAAGTCTCATATTTCTGTAGCCATATGACCAATATTTTAAGAAGCTATACTTAAAATACTATGAAGCTTACAAAATTACAATACATGTTGAATTCACAGCCTTATAAAGTGTCTCACAAGAAAGTTAAGGCAATGATTAGGAAGAAATGGAACTGGAAAACTTGAAATGGACAAATTAATTCGTACTCAGATGAGGCTGAGAATCTTAGATTCAAGTTACTGTGAGCCACCCTGTTTTAAATACATGCCAATTGCCTAACTGTACAGGCTAAGAATTCCTAATCTGAATATCGAAAATCTGAAATATTCCAAAATATAAAATTTTGTGCATGCTGACATAACCTATTAGTGGAAAATTCCACACATAAGTACTTAACACAAACTTTGTTTCATGCACAAAATGATTTCAAAATATTATATAAAGTTACCTTCAGGCTATGTGTATATTTAATGTTTATATAAAACATAAATTTCATGTTTAAACTTGGATCCCATCCCCCTCTTACATATATGCAAATATTCCAAAACCCCAAATTTGAAACACTTTTGGTCTGAAGCTTTTCAGATAAGGGATACTCAACCTGTAGCTGAAAAGACATGCCTTCCCTTGCTTGAAAACTCTGCAAGCATCTGACTGGGGGTTAGACTTTTGCCTTGCAAGCAAATGCTCATTTTATTTAAGATTAACCTCAACCATCTCTTATTGTCACTATAACTGACTCATAACTAGGTTCAGCCGTCAGTGTGCTCCATGAGTCTGGTAGAGAATCTGACCCAAAGGGAAATAGCTTACACATCAAAATAATTGCAAGATTTTGTAAATTATATTGATAGAAACCTAGGAAATATGTGTAGGAATTAGAATAAAGATGGTGGAATATAAAACTAGATCAGGTTTAATTTATTGATATAAGTCAAATTTTGAAATATTCTGAATATAGTGGGTTGGGCTATTAAGCTAGAAGTGAATCTAACAGTTTTTTTGTTTTGTTGACTTAAAGTTGAATTTATCAGTGTCTTAAATTGAAGTAGAAGGAGATAGCCGAGATTTCATAGTAAGATGAAGTGGAAGGAATCCAAAGACATCGGGAGAGAATAATGTTAGGCAAATTGTATAATATGCAAATGTGACACCTATCCTCCATCTACATCCCCCACATCCCCCAAAACAACACAATACCTTCACTAAGCTATTGAGAAACACATACATGTGCAAAGTACCTATGTCTTTATATAGGTCTGTGATGGCTCTCTTCTGTAAGCCAAATATGAGTATGGAAAAATACCATAACTGAGATGCAATTTCTGATTTTAATGGAGATGATGAGATCCTGGAGTAAAAGGAACATTTGTTTTACCTTTTTGTTTACATTTGTTTTACTTTTACTGTTGGCAGTATTTAACCACCAAAGATAAGATGGGCACTTTTACCATAAAAGTTAATAATGGTTGAGTAATAGAATGGCTTTTTTTGTTTTGTTTTTAATTTTTTTCCCAGCTTTATTAAAATAAAATTTACAAATAAAATTATATATATTTAAGGTATATAACATGATGTTTTTCTACATATATATGATATATATGAATACATATATTTGATTTGTATATAGTGAAATGAATATCACAATCAAGCTAATTAACATATTCATTACTTTACAATGTTATCTTTTTGTACATATGTCATGAGAAGACTAGGTCTACTTTCTCAGCAGATTTCAACTACACAGTATGTTGTTATTATTAATTATAGTCATCATGCTGTGTTTCAGGTCTCCAGAACATGTTCATCCTGTAACTGAAACTTTTTACCCTTTGGGCAACATTTCCCCAGCACCTGGTAACCACCCTTTTACTCTCTGTTTCTATGTATTAAACTTTTTTAGATTCCACATGTTAAGTGAGATCATGCACTATTTGACTTTCTGGGTCTGGCTTTTTAAATTCAGCATATTGTCTTCCAGGTTCATCTGTTTTGTTGCAACTGGCAGGATTTCCTTATTTTTTAAGGCTGGATGATATTAGTCAGGATGTTTTAACTTTCAGGGATTTTGGGCAGCAGCTAATTAATCAAGATGTTCCAAGGAATAAAATATATGGGTAGTCAAATAAAATGTTTCTTAAACTATATAATGGGAAAAACTCCAGCAGTGTGGTGGCCAAAAACATTACTTGAGTTGCCACAGTGGAGACAATGGTTTCTCACTTCACTTCCAGACCTAAGCCACTCCATAAATCCAAAGTCCTTCTATTGAAGGAGAAACTGGGTTCCTTAAGAATGGATGCTGCAGCACTGCTATACATATATCCTATAAATATTTCTCTAAGCTTTTCCTAAAGGAACTTATAGGTGTGTACTAGAGTAAATGTGCATTGGGGAAAAGGAAACACCCAGATATATCAGGGATTTCTAGACACTGGTTCTGAGTTGACACTAATTCCTGTAGACTCCAAATCCTACCGTAATCTACCAACAGTGAGGGATTATTGTACTCATGAAAGAAATGACATATAAACTGAAATGCAAATCACCATGAGACCTGAATGTTCATGGCCTACCCTTTGATTATTTCCCCCATGATTAGTTTCTGAGTATGTAATGGGAATTCATGTACTTAGACAACAGCAGCATCCCCACATTGGCCCTTTGATTCATAAAGTAAAGGTCAATATTGTAGGAAGAACCAAATGGAAGCCACTAGAACTTTTTCTTCCTACCAGGAGAGTAAACCAAAAACAATTGCATCTCAGGGAGAATTGCTGGAATTAGTGCCATCAGAGACTTGAAAGATTCATGGATGGGCCAGGTGTGGTGGCTCATGCCTGTAATCCAGCACTTTGGGAGGCCAAGGCAGATCACCTGAGGTCAGGAGTTTGTGACCAGCCCGGCCAACATGGTGAAACCCTGTCTCTACTAATAATACAAAAAACTAGCCAGGTGTGGTGGCGCATGCCTGTAATCCCAGCTACTTGGGAGGCTAAGGCAGGAGAATCGCTTGAACATGGAAGGTGGATATTGCAATGAGCCAATATCGTGTCATTGCACTCCAGCCTGGTCAACAAGAGTGAAATTCTGTCTCCAAAAGGAAAAAAGATTTATGTATGATTATACCTATAATATTCCACTTAACTTGCTTATTTGGCCTGAACATAATGTAGATGGCTCTTAGAGAATGACTGTGATGATCATAAAGTGAATCACGTGGTAACTCCAATTACAGTGGCTCTTGTATATGTCATTTCTGTACTGGAAGCAAATGAACACAATCCCTGGCACCTGATAACAGCTACTGACCTGAAAAATCACTTTTTCTCCATACCAATTTGCAAGGACTGCCAGAGTAGTTTGCTTTACTCCTTGGCAGGGCCAAAATTATACATTTGCATTCTTGTCCAAAGGTATGTCAACTCTCCAGCTCTTGGCCATACAGCATTTTGTAGAGATCTTAATGGTCTTGGAAATTCCACACATCACATTAGTCTATTACATTGATAGCATTTCACTCATTAGATCTCATGTGAATATTTTAGATGCTTCCTCAAATGGAAACTAGAGAGAAGCAGATAAACCCAGTAAAATATCTGGGACCTGCCAACTTAAGTCCAGGGATTTGGAGAATATAAAGTTAGTGCTTTGTGAAATGAAACTGTAAATAGACTCCAGGCTTTATAGATGAGATGGACTCTGTGTGGCTTATAAAGATGCCCAAATTAAGATACTAGGAAGCCAGTAGCTGTGGTGAGTGAGAGAAAGGTGGTCATTTACCCTTTGTTCTTGGGGAGAGCAGTTCCAAATAAACATCCTGTTTGTGCCTCTAAGCTAAGATGGTTCCAGAGCTGAGACCCTGTGACTGGCCAGAAAGCTCTTCCTACCAGTCTGAAAGGGCCATCCAGAGACTTCTGGTTTGAGGCTTAGAAACTATGCGATTAAGACTCAGTTATTTCAACCAATCAGGATTGAACAAATTTAAATTCTTCATTTGCATATACAGATCTGATTGAGGGCTGTGGTGGGAACTTTTCCTACTTAAGCCAGATCTCCTCTTTGTTCTCGGCAACTGTGCTTTCATTATACATCTGAGGCTGTGTCTCCCCAGCCTCAGATGAATATGTAAATATATATATAAATAAATTTATTTTTTATATATCTATATATATATAAAATAAATTGCTCCCTTTTTCCTCTGCAGATTGCATGATCTTTTGTTAATACTTCAAATGTGAAAGACAAGTTACAGCACTTTGGACCATCTACCACCAAAAAATGAAAAAGCATAGTACTTGATGCTTTCTGTATTTGTTCATGTTTGAACCAACATATAACGAATTTAACTGTGCTAATTTAAATCTCCAAAGGGTTTTGAGAGTGATGAGGCTCTGGGAGGAAAAGGCTCTGGTGCTCTGCTGTGTAAAGCAGCATTTACACTTTATGACCTAGTAAATCCAGTTGTATTAGTCTCTTCTCACACTAATAAAGACATACCTGTGACTGGATGATTTATAAAGGAAAGAGGTTTAATTGATTCACAGTTCAGAGTGGCTGGGGAGGCCTCACAATCATGTTTGAAGATGAAGGAAGAGCAAAGGGATGTCTTACCTGGGGGCCAGCAAAGAGAGAGCTTGTGCAGGACAGCTCCCGTTTATAAAACCATCAGATCTCTTCAAACTTACTGACTACCACAAGAATAGCATGGGAAAGACCCACCTCCCCATAATTCAATTACCTCCCATGACATGTGGGGATTACAGGAGCTACAATTCAAGATGAGATTTGGGTGGGGTCACAACCAAACCATATTGCCAGTGATACTTGAAGTGCCTGAGTGAAATAGGAATGCCACATGAGCCTCTTATAAATGCCAACAGGATAATCACCATGCGGGCCTTCAGGAATTTGGAGAAAATCGATGCCTTCTTTTACAGATAACTATTTTTCATTTGAGAAACAGCTTCTGGCTTTTTCCTGAACTAGGATTAGAGACTGAACACCTAAACCGTGGGATATTGAATGGCCAAGTAACCTTAGATCTCCACCACTGTTTGGCACTGTCTGACTCACTAAGGCGGGTTGCACATGCACCAAAGCAACGTGTTATCAAGTAGAGATGGCATAGTCATGCATTGCTTAATGACAAAAATAGTTTTGAGAAACGCACTGTTAGGTGTTTTTGTCATTGTGCAAACATCATAGTGTGTACTTACACAAAGCTAGATAGTGTGATAGTGTAGCCTACTACACACCTAGATGATCTGGTACAGCCTATTGCTCCTAAGCTACAAACCTGGATGGCACGTTGCTATATTGAATACTATAGGCAACTGTAGCACAATGGTAAGTGCTTGTGTATCTTAAAATAGCTAAACCTAGAGAAATTACAGTAAAAATACAGTAAAAAGGATACAAATGGTAGACCTGTATAGGGCACTCATGGAGCATGCAGGCCTGGAAGTTGTTTTGGGTGAGTCAGTGAGTGAGTGGTGAGTGAATGTGAAGGCCCAGGATATTACTGTATACTACTGTAGACTTTATAAGTACTGTCCACTTAGGCTACATAAATTCATTTAAAACTTTTTTTCTTCAATAATAAGTTAATTTTAGTTTCCTGGATGACAACCATTGTATATGCACACATCATGGACTGAAATGTCATTATGAGATGCATGACTGTATATAGATTGTGCTTAAGCAAGTCCTGAAGGCACACAAGTAATTTGCATGAGCAGGTGCCTCCAACTATTTTGAGTGACTCCTGCTGCCTTGCTTCCTTTCTAATAGTCTCATGATTCTATGACCAGGTAAATGAGGAAGAAAAAACTCAGGCCTAGTACAGATGGTTCTACACAACATACGAACACTACTGAAAGTAGACAGAGGCAGCATTATGGCATCATTCAGGAGTGGCCCTGGAAAACTGATGAAGGCAAACCTGACAGTGTCTAGAGGTTGAGTGGTGCACTTGATTCTCTATGTTCTCTGGGCTTAGACATACTCAATCAGAAGTGTGAGTCTACATTGATTCATAAACAGTTGCTAATGGTTGAGCTGGATGGTCAGGGCCTTGGGTAACAAAAACCCCACAGAATGAGAATGTAGGGGACCAAAAGGTCTGGGAAAGGGGTCTGCAGATGGAACTTTCAGAATAGGAACAGAGTGTTAAAGTATTAATTTTACATGTGAATGCTCACCAAAGGATTTCTGTGGCAAAGCTGAATAAAATGACACCCTTTGTGGGTGTCAATCAGCCTCTTACCTCAACTATTACAACACATACTAAATGGACCAATGCACAAAGTGGCCATAGTGGTAAGAACCGAGGCAATCCATGGCCTCACCAATATGTTGAGGCAACAATATGCATGGCCTCACCAAGGCTAGATGCCCAGCCTACCAACAATAGAGGCCAACACTCAGTGCCATTAAAGCATCATTCACTAGAGCCATTTTCTAGACACTTGAGGTAGCAGAAGACTGATTACATTGGACACCTCCTCACTTGGAGGGGCTACAAATGTCATCACTGGAATAGAGACATATGCTGGATGTGAATTTTCTTAATGTGCATCATATTTTCTCCAGAACAACCATTTGTGGATTTACAGAAAGTCTTTTTCATTTGTCATGTTATTCCACATGACATCTCTTCATTAAAATAAACTCATTTTGAGAACACATGGACACAGGTAGTGGAACAACACGCGCTGGGGCCTGTTGTGGGGTGGGCTTAGGGGAGGGAGAGGAGTAGAAAAAATAGCTATGCGTACAAGTGCAGCAAACCACTATGGCACATGTTTACCTATGTAACAAACCTGCACACATACTCCAGAACTTAAAATAAAAAATAAAATTAATTTTTTAAAAAGAAACTCATCTCACTGCAAAGAATGTAACAGCAGACTCATACCCATGGAATTAATTGATCTTACCTTGTTCCCTCATCACTCTGAAGCATCCAGCTTAATATAAAGGTAGACTGGCATACAAAGAATTCAGTAATGGCACCAGTTAGAAGACACCTTTAAAGCAATGGGGTTCTGTTTCACAGGATACAGTACATGATTTGTACTGTTAAACTTGGGGGCTTCTCATTTTGGGGACAGGATAATGTCTTCATTTGTGAGACAGACAGTTGCATTACCTTAGGCAGAAACAACATCTTATGTTGTTGTAGAAAAGTGTCAATATGTGTAGAAGACTTTATATGGATGCTAAGTAGTCAAAGGGAGGGAACTGTGCCAGTTTTTAAGCTACTCCCGCTCACCTTCAAATACACACTTGTATAATCTGCTTTATGACCCTGGACACAGGTCTCAGTAAATCACGTTTCTGCTTTGCCACCTGGCTGTATGTTAGGCTCTGCCAATAGGGGTTTCTAGAAATAGATTATAAAATTGGAAGAAGTAGAGCAAGAGGCTTGTTCCTTCCTCTCTGCTTTCTGTGAGCTATTTGTTTGTTTGTAATGCCTGTCAGAGGCACCTCAGCAAGACTTTTTTATCCCAGAGAGTGAGCTCCTTTCTAGAGCAGTGCCTGAACTCAATTTAAAGCTTTTTAAAGATCTGCAGAAGCAGCTTAATTATGCTCTCCCTTAGGGACCCCAGCACCTGCTAAGCAGTACTTTGTCCTCAGAAGTAGGAGTTTCAGCCACGTGGAGGCCCTCCTTTAAGCTACTAAGTTCTAATAATTCCAACATCTCTCACAAGAAGGTGGATTCTTCTTATGATGGCTTCTCTATGATATCTTGAATTTCTCTTTTTATCCTTGAATTTTCTTGGGCGACACATGATTGCTGTTAACAAATTATTCTTAGTTGACAAATTCTCTCTGTTGTTGCTTTGTTCCTTGACTGGACTCCTAGTAATACAAAGCCTTAAAGATTCAACATTGATGTATTAGAAAGCAGAGGGAACAATTAAAAGAAGATAGAGAGTAGATATGTCAGGCAAGCAGAGAAAGAGGCATATTATGAGAAATTAGGAGAGTTTGTGGAGAGAAAAAATGGGGGAATGGAAGATTTGAGAAAACTATCAGATTGTGATTTTCAAAAATAGACTTTTGAAAAAATAAGTGAATGTGGAGGTTGTTACATAGTTTTGCCACACAGAATGACACAAAATTTCTCCCTTTGGCCTTTCACACAAAGTTGCATAAAGATTTAAACTGCTTTACAATTCACTGTGGACCTGTATTGCAGGGATGTGTATTGCAGGGCAGCAAGTAAGTGACAACCTTTAAGGACACAGACGCCCTCGGAGACAGTAAACATAAACAAATTAGAGAGGAAAGAAGGGGACAGTAGCTAGCACATTTTCCAGACTCAAACCTCAGACTAAACACAGTTTGGAAAAGAGAATTTGTCTGGAAATCTGGGTGTCTAAGCACATGCTAACAATAAGACTGCTGAGGTCCTCCAAAATGCAAAATGAAAATGAGTGATTATTTGTGAATACATTAAATTAAAGGAAGAATATAACACTAGTGTCAGAGCATAATAGTTCATTTTGAATCTCTATGTAATGTGTAACTTTGAATGATTTTAGATTAAGTTATAATCATACATTCAAACATGTGATGTATATACAATCAATTTCCTTTCTCTTTGAAGTGATACATTAAGGAACAGCAATGGCCAAAATAACACTCAATCTCTAACATTGTCTACTGAATCTAAACTGGGGTCTCCCCCACCCTATGAGGAGACCCTCTATGACAACATTTTTCAGTTCAGAAACTACCCTTTTTGTGGAGGGACTCCAGAAAAATAATTGCTATGTATTTTTAAGTCTGTTTTCCAATAAAGAGTTTACAGTATATGGTTTCTTAACTTAATGTCTTTACTCATAAAGAGTAAAAAAATATATATATATCATGAGAAAGGGAGTTCCTAACTTCTGTACATATTCCTCTACTCCAAAACATACTACAAACTTGTTGTTAAACTTGCACTTCACTTAGGGTTGCTATGAACCCAGGGAACAAAAATCATGATGACTTCCCCTTACACTCAGAAGCTGGTGTGTATCACCCCACTTCAAGAAATTCTATAAGGCTGCCAATGGAGTGCATAGCAACCCAGACATGGAGACCTTGAAAGTATCTGCAGTTTTATCTCCCAAAAAGTCACCCTTAGCTTGGTTGACAATATATGCTTAGCCTCGATCTGCTTAGCCTCTGGTTTAGTAAAAAAAAAAAAAATTGGGTATAAAAAATAGATTTGCTTCAGGGTGATCACAAGGGTGAATTTGAAGGAACATGCATCTCTGTAATAAGGTGAAATTGAGGAACACTTGACAGGATAGAATATAGACATCGTAATAGAACTAGGGAATGACCTTAAATAAACCCGTCTTATTAATGCTTCACCCTATGTCTCTTTTTCCAACTCATATTACTTTAAAAGTATAAATTTCAGAAAAATTATGAATATATATAATTAATGAGAATTAAAAACTGAAAAGTAAAATTCTTAGCCTATGACTACTTAGCCTACAGTTGATTCTTATCTCAATCAATACTCAAACCTTATGATTAAATATCAATGTTTATAAAATTTATGATGGTGCCTAATACGTAACACATGCCCAATAAAACTTACTGATTCCCTCTGTATACAGAGGGAAACAAATAAACACATTTCAGTCTCCCCAGGTAGCCAATTCATAAATTTGTACAATTGGTCAAAAGAGTAATGTTGTACGCATAAGTCTGCAACTTAGAATGCAAACTCCTTGTATGTGAAATTGAATCTTGGTAATAATGTTGTTTTCTATTACATGTTTCTTTTACTGTGAGCTTCTTCAATATTTTTGGAATATAATTTAAATTTTGATTAAAATACTGGGAAAATGACATTTAAAATACATTTTCTGCAAAGTTGTTAACCTACGTCAGTATACTTACAAGGTTGGTCTTTGCTAGAAATTTAAGATCGCAACATTCAACCACACTTTTGGGTAATAATTACCATAAGCAAAGAAAATGTCTCACAGTAGGGATTAAATATCAGCTGTAATATGTACACTCTGGGAAAAATTGCATGTTAATAATCAAGAACCAGCTAGCAATTCCATCTCTCTTCACTGGATGTTAACATCTCTCATCTGTTTTCTTCTTGCCCGTATTTATTCACTGACAGCCAGTTGATCACTTGGGTCCAGCAGGATTTTCAGTCTTTCCTGACTGTAAGCTTCTACTGTCCTTCTGAGACATTACAGTTAAAATTGCCTTGGAGACAGATAAATAGCTACTGTATGGGAAATCAGAGAAACAAATATTCCACTTGGCAGCATGCCAGCCTGCTTTCTAAAGATCTTCTGTAGCAAAGTGACAATTAAGACATGCCAAACATGTTTACAATCTCCACTGAATGAAATGCCTCTGGAAATAGAACAAATGCCATGACACCTTTTGTCTCAAATATTAATAGCCAGCATGCCCTGGACTTGCTTCTCTCAACTTTGAATGAAAGGATTCTGCTGGAGTGAATAAGAGTAACTGAGTTATTCTCTGGTGTCTGGATAAACTAAGCACTCATTCCTTCGACTGGAAATATGAGGCTGCTAATACTCCTCTTTGAATGGCTTAGCTGGTCTGCTCTTGTTTTTTTGTTTTTTTTTTTTCCATTTACATTTCTACTTTTCAACATGTTAGATGAATTTTTTGTCTCAGGAGTTTACAAAAGAAGGTACCTTGACCCTAAAGGCATAATAGAATCAGAAATTGTTATCTTAAAGGTATTATTCAGTGCCAGCCCTATATTTGCAGGATGGGGAAACTGTAGCTCATGTTACTTACCATCACACAGTCAGGCAGTGGCAGGATTAGGACCAGAACCAAGACTAGAGCACTTTCCATTCCAACATAAATAATAGTCCTTAAGTTCAACTTAATATACATGTATCTGCACCAATATCAAATGAGAAAATTTCAGCAAAGATTATCACTAGACAAATTTTCTAGGCTAAAAGAAATAATAACTTTCCAAGGGACACTTAATTCAATTCAATTCAGTGAATGTTGATTAAACACCAGTATTTCAGGCATGATATATATATTCTCATTCAGGAAGTGATTAATTTGTTAAACCCTTTGACTAGGTCCACATAATGGGACAGATTGTCCCTTGCCTATTGAAAGGCCTGGGAGTTGGTTTATTGCATGCAGAGAGCCTGAACTTGTTCTAACTTCCATTCTGTTGTTGTGTCATTACATTTGAATTCCTCGAGCAGTCAAACTATAATAAATTCCTAGGTTGGAAGCCTCTTTCAACCCATTAGTGTATAGAAATACTCACCAGTTAAAAGATATTTACAATGTTAACTTACTGAGCCACCAAGGATATGCCTTGTACATGCATGAAATAAAGAGTTTACACAAAAAGGTAGCAAAGAAGAAACTGCTATTTTGTATGATTTGGATGTTACTCCAATGTCCTTTTCATTTAAGGAAACACCTCACTTATTTTGTTATAGCAATCTGAGGATACACCTGTTCTGGCCTCCAATATATTGGAATCTTGAAATGATTCTACCTCTTCTTTATTTCTGCTGCCAGGGTGGTTTTTTTTTTTCTTTTTTGTGGGGAGGGTATGAGTTAAGAGTGACAGTGAGTTTGCAGGAGGAAGAAGATGCACACTTGACAGTTCCCCAAACGTACACCTTAGAGTACCAATAATGGCAAGATAGACTTGGGATCACAAAAAAAAAGGAATAGGTGAGCGTGGTAGCTTAACGCCTGTTATCCCAGCACTTTGGGAGGCCGAGGCAGGTGAATCACTTGAGATCAGGAGTTTGAGACCATCCTGGCCAACAGGGAGACCCTGTCTCTACTAAAAATGGAAAAATCAGCTGGGCATGGTGGCAGGTGCCTGTAATCCCAGCTATTTGGGAGTCTGAAGCAAGAGAATCACTTGAACCGGGGACGTGAAAGTTGCGGTGAGCTGAGATCACACCACTGCAGTCCAGCAGCCTGGGCGACAATGAGACTCTGTCTCAAAAAAATAAATAAAATTAAAGAATGGCCTGAGAACCCAAAAAGTTAGGTTCCTTCTTGATGTAAGGCAGGATTAAGCAAGTAGTAGTAAAGCATCTCCACCCTGTCTGGGTTGATTGGTCTTTAGATAATCTGGAAGAGCAGGAGCTGCCCTCCAAATCAGTCAATGGTTTTCTGAAAGAGCAGAAATCTTGGCTCAGGAAGCAGCTGGTGTTTCTCATGGACAAATTCCCTGAAGCATTTTTATAAGAAAAGTATTGCTGACAACCACTGAGACTGTAATTTACCATGGGAAGTGTGTGAATACAGGCCATGGGGCTTTCTGGGATGCAGCTTAGCAAAGTGGGAAAACCAGCCTCTTTATAGTCTGACAGATCTGGCTCTGGTATGTGATTCTCTTTGTGCATTGCATTTCAGGCATTAAATGGTTGTTGTGATGATGATCATAGCTATTATAATGATAAGAAAATAATCCTGGATGTGGAGAGGCAAGACTCTCTGCAGATACCCAGCGTATGGCTGAATTTGACCTGTAGAATCTGATACCATTGGTAAACTTTGGGAAAATATTCAACCCAGTGGGCATTTGAGGACATGGTACCCTAGTGCAGATCCCTTTCAAAGCATCTCAACGCTAATAAAAATTACAAACTCATGTCACGACCTTTCTCTGACACATTGCTAGACTAGTTTCTCCTTTCCTCCCTCTCACCCCAGTCCCCCTCCACAAACACACAGATATACACTCCATATGTAAAAAGCTTAAGCCATTGGGCATAATGGATAATGAAAGTGGAAAAAAAAAAAGATGCTGTCTTTGAGGAATGTAATTCAATACTTAAAGAAAATGTGTTAAATAAATCACATACAAATTCCCAATGAAAGAATACATACCTTCTGTGAGTCATTAAAAGATATTTCCATCTCAGTTCATCAAGGAACATATATCAGTAGACCAATATTGTCTACAAGCCTCTTCCCTTCCTCTCTGTAGACCTTAAATGTAAACATCTCTTATTCCCAGTGATCCATGGAGTATAGTCAGGAAACCCAATCAATCTTGGTTCTGTTCTTCAGGTGAGGTTTGAGGGGTCATTCCTAAGCTCTTAAGGCTCATTCCAGAGCATTCTAATAGGCACATCTCCTTTCACTTTAAGTTAGGATTATTAACATTTAATCACTGTACTTATGTTCAGCTTGCTAACACTTCATTCAACAGTCTTGGACCAACTTTACGTCCTCAGATTTCAAAAATACATAAGAATGTATTGCAACTCTGGAACTCAAAGAACAAAACTGAGTTGTTCCAGTTAATTAGAGATATTACTACGGATTGGCCTCTTATTCCTATCTGAATATTTATTGGAGAATATGACTTAAGTCAGACTTTTTGGTTGCTCTCATGTCATTTATTAACTATAATTACGTAATTGCCATATGCTGTACAGATGTAATGAGCACACAGGTTTTTAAAAGAAGAATCAAAACATTGAGAAACTCTGTGAGTTTAGAGTTCAGACCAAGAACACTATGCAACATAATTTTAGAAGTTTTCTTTAGCTTCTGAGTAAGGCCCCCTATGACACTCTAGGAAGAAACAAATATTGTAGTTCAGGTCAACTCAAAGCAAAATGACAAAGGGACTAAGGTACCCTCAGTGCCCTCCTTCCATAAACAAATCATCTCCCTTGTAGTCAAGATTCCTGCTCCTCCAGGGCCATAGCCCAAGTGGTCTCCATCTGGGCCACCTGCCATTCTCTGAACCTGAATTACTTTCAGTCTCTGACAGAATTTCACAGGAAAATCTCTTTCCCTTTCCCTTGGGATTTTGCAGGACTTTCATTGTGCTGTGTTGGTGAGTTACTATACATGTTTCTCTCTGCTCCTTACCATAATTTGAAGGAACTGTGTAGTTTTAATATGTAATTTTCAGATAAGGTTATTTTTTCAGATAAGCTTATTACTATAATCTCTGCATATATGAGTTATGATGGCTAAATAATGATTTTTTTAAAAAAATCACACAATGACATACATACACTCTGTAATCCTTCACCTTGACATATCTCTATAATCATCAGCCATATAAAAACATACATAGAGTATCATATTTTTATATTTAACATGAGGGTCTATATAGTTTTACGTATTTCTCATATATTTGTAATGATTTAACATTTAACATTTTTAATATTCATATTTGATTGCATTTTTCTCTTATAACTTACTGATAACTCGGTTTGATTTTAGTTTTGGTAATAAAAATGTAGCAGAGATTAAACTTTGAGCCTCAGCTGAAATTTAGATAGCTCTAGACACGTCTTGCTAACTGATGTTCTGTGCCCAACAGAAGCCTGTCTGGAAAGGGAGTGCTGGAAGGGAGGCACAACATGATGATTTTAGATTTTAGCACAGCAACAAAATTCCAGAATCAGAAACATTGACTTTCGGTTCGGCATTGTGGTTGCCATTTAAAATCTATATATACCCAGTCCAGCACGTAGACTCATTTATGTATTTGAGAGGCAAAGGGCTACAAGTAAAAACTAATACAAATTTGTTTTTACTCAATTTCTCAGTAAAGTATTAAGTCACAAGGCAAAATTGCTTTGGGACATTTACCATCATTTTACAACAACAGTGGCTTAAGCCATGGAGACTCACAGACATGGTGTGTTTCATAACAGCAGTAGCATCTAATGGGAAATGGGAGATAGCAGTGCCTAAGGAGTGCAGGAGCAATATCCACTGTTTGTGGGAAAATGAGAGACACCCCCGAAGATGCCAAGAAACACCTGTGAGATGAACATTTGCCAGAGGGCAAGGAAAAGACCCCAGCAACTTCAAGTTCTTACTAATCATGGTGCCCCTGTTACATATCTGGTTACATATCTACAGAATCTGGTTACATATCTACACTCCTAAAACATTTTTGTATTTGAACACTTTTTTCCTTCTTAAAATTATTTCCTTGGGATAATATCCCAGAAGTGAGATGACTTTCTAAATACTGGAGTAATATTTATGTCTCTTCAAAAAATACATTTTACTTCTAATTGGATTTTCAAGAGACAGGTCCTTTAGAAGACCAATGGGAAAAATATTTTGGGGCAAATGAGATATTTGAAACCTAATATTCTAAGCTGTATCAACCTTCATAGACTTCATTCTCAAAGGGCTGGCACTAATTAACATCTCCCTTTACTAACTTTAATTGATCAAAGAAAAAGTATGGCTTCTGAGTAGATGTAATTGAATATGCTGTAACTATACCAACTTACTTGAGATGATTGCATCTAATCTAGTTTCAGAGACATTAGACATATAGATTAGTTTAAAGCATAATGGAAGATTACCTGTACCTTTGGTTTATGTTCAGCATCACCTGTAGGCTATGCCAGAGTCTTCCTTGCCTTTTGGTCAGTCCTGATATGTTTAATGTTTTTTCTTACCTAATAATCTAATTCCTTGGGATCAGAAGGTAAGCAATTCTTTTTTTGAAATTGGACAACAGAACTGAGGTGTACCTGCAGAGATGATTCTTGGCAGCAGAAGCAAAACCCTGCACAGAATCACACAGAGATATTTACCCTGATGCCCTTTAAAAAAAATAGTAAGTGATAAAAGGATGCACATTTTATTTCATACTTAATATTCTTTTAAAGAGTGGGAGACATCATTCCTATTTTACCTCTACAGTGAGGTGCAATGACAACTTCTTGCATGTGGTACAGTTTTTTTTTTCACTGAAACCATTATTAATATTCCATGACTTTATAAATAGAATGAAAGCCAAAGAACCTCAGCCTTGGAGTGCCCACAACATAACTGTAGCTTACCCTTACGTTTTTATCACTCACTGTCTCCCTCAAGCCATACCAAATTACTTCCTTTGGCACAAATATGCTTTTAGTCATAGATGGTAGATATGAGTCTGTGTGGGATCAAGAGTAAGGCCAGGTCAAAATAAAAGTAGGAGAGTTCTGGGTTTGTCTAAGAATGGAGGTACACATGGCCTTTTAAATACATTCAACTCAGTCAATCATTGGAAGTCTGGAAAAATGAAAATATGACAAATTCCAGAAAGTCTCTTAGGCCAGCAGAGACTGTTGAAGTAGGCAACCTCTAGATGGGAACAGGGTGGGAAAAGGTTGTTAGTGCTGAGATATGGTGCTCCAAGTATTGGTGTTCACCAGCAAAACCAAGAAGCAAGGAGCCATCTGCTATCTTTATTTGGGCTTGTCCTCTTGTCCTCTCCCTACTACCCACAGGCCATGTGGCATAAAGTCGTTGTGGCAGCCACAGAAGTTCCCCATTCAGATCTCCCATCAAGAAAACTTGCCATTTGATATACAGCTGTTGAGTCCCTTTTAGCTCATGAGCCTTTAGCTCTACTACATTGTTCATACTAGGCTGTGCTTCTGCAGGACTGCCTCTAGGCAGCAGCTGAACATGGTAGGCATAGTGGGACGATTGACCATTCCTGCTCAATGCAAGATTTCTACAATGACAGCTTTGGTTCGGGGCCTCACACTTTTAAAAGCCAATCTAGCTAGTGCTGCTTCTGAATGTCTAAGATGCCAGCAGCAGAGACCAGCATTGAACTCCCGCTATGGCACTATTCGTCAAGAAGACCAACTGGCCACTTGGTTATAAGTTGGCTTCACTGAGCCCCCTCCATCCCATCACTGAAATGCCAGCAGTTTGTCCTCACAGGAATAGATACCTACTCTGAGAACAGGTTTACTATTTCTGCTTACAAAACCTCAGCAAGCACCATCATCCGGCACTTACAGAATGCCAAATCCACAGGCATGAGATATTATACAACATAATATTTGAGCAAGGAACCCACTTCCCAGTGACAAGCAGGTGGAAGTGGACTCATGCCCATGACATCAACTTGTATAATGTGCCAGACCGTTCAGAAACAGCTGGTCTTATAAGAGTTGAAACAATGATTGAAAATACAGCCAACGCACCAGCTTTTGGGGAACAAATTTTCAAAAATGAGGTGTTATTTTTTTGGGATGCAGCACATCCATTAAATCAAAGCCTCTATATGGTGTCCCCAGTAGGAAGGATACTTGTGTCTAGGAACCAAGGGATGGGAGATGTGATTTCACTTTCCATCATTTACAATGACTGATTGGGAGGTGTTCTGCTTCCTGTATCTGAGCTCCGCAAGGTAGTATATCCTGGTCCCCATGGAGGGGGCGGGAGGTATGCCCTTATAAGGCACACAGGGGTCCTGTTGGACTACAAGCTTTGGTTAGTGTCAGGGCACTTTGAACTCTGTGTCCAATGTTCAGCATATGAGAGCAAGAGACACTATTTTAGTGAGGATAATTGACCATAATCACCAGGAGAACTTTTACACAGTGGAGGAATAGAGGGATGTGTTTAGAACCCAAGTGATTCAGTTATGTGTCTCTTGGTACTCACCCAATGTGACTGTAAATGGACATGAGCAAAACCCAGTGTGAGATAGATATAATTATCAAGGATTTGGTGCCTTCAGGAATAAAGGATTGAGTCATGTCCTTTCCATTTTGAAAGATTTTCAAGTTCTAACTCCTGGTACCTGTGCATGTGACCTTATTTGGAAATTGGGTCTTTGTAGATACAATCAAATTAAGATGTGGTTATTAGGGTGGGCCCTTCATCCAGTAGGACCAGACACCTTATGTTCTCACTCATAAGTGGGAGTTGAACAATGAGAATACATGGACGTGGGAGGGGAACATCACACACTGGCCCCTGTTGGGGGATGAAGAGAAAGGGGAGGAAAAGCATTAGGACAAATACCTAATGCATGCAGGGCTTAAAATCTAGGGGTTGATAGGTGCAGCAAACCGCCTTGGCACATGTATACCTATGTAACAAATCTGCATGTTGAGCATGTGTATCCCAATTTTAACTTCAAGTAAAATTGAAAAATAAATAAATAGGCAGGGCGCAGTGGCTCACGCCTGTAATCCCAACACTTTGGGAGGCCAAGGTTCAAATTTATAAACAGTCTTGGAAGCAATCCATTATTTGGCACATTTGAACAGTATTCAATAGAGAATATTAATCACCATGATTTTAAAATTAATTCATAGAATAAATATTGTATTTCATTCAGTTGAATCAAAATACCTTG
>CAUYLG010048800.1:0-54384 GCA_963573385.1 Cacajao melanocephalus
AAATGCAAATTAAAACCATATTGAGAAATCATCTCATGCCAGTTAGAATGGTGATCATTAAAAAATCTGCAGACAACAGATGCTGGAGAGGATGTGGAGAAACAGGAACACTTTTACATTGTTGGCAGGAGTGCAAATTAGTGCAACCATTGTGGAAGACTGTGTGGCCTTTCCTCAAGGACCTAGAAATAGAAATTCCATTTGACCCAGCAATCCCATTACTGGGTATATAACCAAAGGATTATAAGTCGTTCCATTATAAAGACACATTCACATATATGTTCATCACAGCACTGTTTACAATAACAAAGACCTGGAACCAATCCAAATGCCCATCAATGATAGACTAGACAAGGAAAATGTGGCACATATATACCATGGAATACTATGCAGCCATAAAAAATGATGAGTTGGTGTCCTTTGTAGGGACATAGATGAATCTGGAAACCATAATTCTCAGCAAACTGACACAAGAAAAGAAAATCAAACACCACATGTTCTCATAGGCAGGTGTTAAACAATGAGAACACTTGGACACAGGGAGGGGAGCATCATATACTGGGGTCTGTTGGTGGGGGGACCAAGGGAGGGACAGCATGGGGTAGGGAGGTTACAGAGGGATAACATGGGGAGAAATGCCAGATATAGGTGACGGGGGATGGAGGCAGCAAACCACATTGCCATGTATGTACCTATGCAACAATCCTGCATGATCTGCACATGTACTCCAGAACCTAAAGTACAATAAAAATATATTAAAACAAAACAAAAAAAAAAAACAAAGGCTCTGCAGGTTTTTCCTAAAGCCTTCCATATAAGATCAGTCCGGAGCATTGTGGATCTCGAGATAACTAAAACATTTACTTAAGATGAACATGATCCCTTTGGCAAGAGTAGCAAAAAGAGAAGATACCCACAATTGTGATATTTGGAGAATCTATGTTAATTCTCTTATTCATGCTGTTTAGTAATTTCTAATTTAAACTTTAATGCTTAAAGCTCAGAATTGATGAGCACTTATAAGACAAACTAAAATGCAAAGAGAGTCCTCCAGATAGTTATTGGATAAAGACAAATGGTATTCAAGAGCAATCAGAAATATTTTTTATTAAAATCACACTGCTACTATGCACAAAATTAAACTTTTATATAGAATTTGAAATGCTTCCATTCAACAAACATTTTATTGAGCTTCTCCTAAGTTTCATGCACCATGCCATCCTGGGAAAGTAAGGACTGGCTTTTGATTTTGCAGACTTCAATTTTTAGTCACCGTGAAATAAACAGTTAAATACTTTCTAAAGTAATTGTGGACACAATTTAATACGTTATTTTAGCACATTTCCTTTAAATAGAATATTTTAGTTCCTTAGTGATTAAATTGCACAGTACTCAAATTTGAAATTACTGAAAATAATTTCATATATATTATGATCACATCAATGTTGTTAACTAAAATTCTTATTTAAAACATATTTTGGTTAAGGTTTATAGTATAGTGCATCATCACACAAATTTTTCTTTTTATTCCCCTCAAGTCAACCAGTACAAAAACATAAGAGCTTTTTTAGATCAGGTGGGGGTAAATGCCATGCTAAATTAATGAAAAGTGTGAATTATGAATCATTTTACAAAGAAAGTCACTGCTGTCCTTTCAGCCATATGTGGTCACTTGAACTTAGCTCTCCAAGAATTCTCACTACTGGAAAGGGAATAAGATGTGAGAGCAGAGAAGGAACACCAGTCTATCAGTAGGAAAATAAGAGTTTTATCTCTTATCTGCTAATGATTGGCTAGCAGTGTTCATATTGACTTATCTCCCTGGTAACACACATTTATTCAGCAAATTTATTTGTAGAAGTTTTGACGTTCTAGGGGCTTTGGATAAATCAAGAAGAAAACAAAGTTATTTCGCTTCTGGAGATTTTCACAGTGGGGAAAGCAGTCAATTAAATAAAAATAGAAATAGTAAAATATCTTTTAGTGTTAATAACTATAGAGAAAAATAAAAGCAAGTACAGAGATGTAAAATGATAGGCATGCTCTTTAGAAATTGTGTCTGGGAACAATTTCTGAGAATGAGGTGGCAGAAATAGTATTCTCTGAGGAAGTGGCATTTGAGCAAAGTACTGAATGAAATAAAGAGGTGTGAAAGGAAAGTATATAGGAAAACACTATTCCTCCCAGAGGAAATGGCATTTCTTTCCTTTTTTTTTTACTTTTATCTTCACTTCAGGATACAAGGACAGTTTTATTACATAGGAAAGCATGTGTCATGGGCATTTGTTGTACAGATTATTTATCACCCAGGTATTAAGCCCAGTACCCATTAGATATTTTTTGTGATCTGCTACTTCCTTCCAACCTCCATGCTCTGAAAGTCCCCAGTGTGTGTTATTCTCTTCTATGAGTCCATGTGTTCTCATCATTCAGCACCCATTTGTTAGTGAGAACATGTGGTATTTGGTTTTTGTTTCTGTGTTTGCTAAGGATAATGGCCTCCAACTTCATCCATGTCCTGGAAAAGGACATGATCGCATTATTTTGTTTGGCTGCATAGTATTCCACGGTGTATATGTACCCACATTTTCGTTATCCAGTCAATCATGGATGGACATTTAGGTTGATTCCATGTCTTTGCTATTGTGAATAGCACTGCAATGAACATACGTATTCATGTGTCTTTGTAACAGAATGATCTATGTTCCTTTGGGTATATACCTAGTAATGGGATAGCTAGGTCAAGTGGTATTTCTGTCCCTAGGTCTTTGAGGAATCACCACACTGTCTTCCACAATGGATGAACTAATTTACACTCCCACCAACAGTGTATAAGCATATCTTTTTCTCTAGAATCTTGCCATTATGTTATTTTTTAATTTTTTTAATAGTGAGTCTGAGTGGTGTGAAATGGTATCTCATTATGGGGTTGTTGATTTTTCTTGTAAATATATTTAATTTACTTCTATATGCTGTGTATTAGACTTGTTGGATGCATAGTTTGCAAAAGCTTTCTTCCATTCTTCAGGTTTGTTCACAATGTTGATAGTTTCTTTTGCTGAACAAAAGCTCTTTAATTAGATCCCATTTGCCATTTTTTGTTGTTGTTGCAATTGCTTTTGGTGTCTACCCCATGAAATCTTTGCCCATGCCTATTTCCTGAATGGTATTGTCTAGGCTGTCTTCCAGGGTTTGTACACTTTTGGGTTTTACATTTAAGTTGTTAATCTACCTTGAGTTACTTCTTTATATGATGCAATGAAGGGATCCAGTGTAAATTTTCAACATATGGCTAAAGAGTTGTCCCAGCACCATTTATTGAATAGGAAATCATTTCCCCATTGCTTGTTTGTGTCAGATTTGTGAATTTTAGATAGTTGTAAGTGTGCAGTTTTTGAAACAGCATTTCAGGAAAGATGATAGCAAGTTACAAGGCCTTGAGGTAGAAATGACCTTTGTGATTTGCGAAAATGTAGGAAGCCAAGTGTCTTGAGTTCAACAATCAATTGGATGAGTGATGAAGAAATGAAGTGAGGCAAATAGCCAGGAGGCAGATCCTGTAGACCAGGGGTCCCCAAAACCTGAGCCATGGACAGTTACCCATCAGTGGCCTATTAGAAACCAGGCCGCACATGAGGCAGAGCTCAGATCAGCAGCAGCATTAGATTCTTATAGGAGTCTGAACTCTATTGTGAACTGTGCATGAGAGGGGTCTAGCTTGCACACTCCTTATGAAAATCTAACTAATGCCTAATGATCTGAAGTAGAACAGTTTCATCCTGAAACCATCTCCCACCCCCATTTGTGGAAAAATTGTCATCCACAAAAGTGGTCCCTAGTGCCAAAAGGTTGGAGACTGCTACTGTAGACCCTGCTGCCATAAAATTTATATTTTAATGGTTATTACCAGGTCAGCAGGAAAATAAAGCCTGCAAGAAATCTACTCCAAAAGGATAATGACGGCTAGTTCTTGGGTGGTACGAGTAGCTATTGTGTGGCATGGCAAGACTTAGGATCACTGTAGAGTAGAAAAAAATGTGCTGAGGATTCGAATGTGGTTTATGAGAGAAGGAAAAGAGCAAAGATGACATCATTGTTTGAGTCCTGAGCACTTTGGTGGGTGGTGAAACAATTTATGGAGATAGACAGCTGATCTGAGAGTGATGGAAAAGAAAGAGTGATTTGGAACAAGTTAAGTTTAAAATATTCATTTGCAATCCAAGTAGAAATATGGAGTAGAAAACTGAATATATTTTTCTGGATTTCAGGTGCAAAGGTGTAACAAGAGATACACGTTTGGGAGTCAAATATTTTCATTTCTTAACGGAGGGTACTAAAGTCAGAAGCTGAAAGCTCATAATATTTAAGAGGGCTATACATCTGCTTATAACTGACATGTTTATGTACAAGTATGTATCTCTACAGTAGTCTAAAAAGAAAAAAGTAGCTTACTATGAAGAACTTGTGATAGAGACAGTTATCTCTAAAGAAAAGTATTTTTATAAATCACCTGCTAGAGATACAACAGATATATTAAAGTTGTTATGTAACTAGAATAATTATTTAATAAGTGTATTCTAAAGAACTGAACATTGTACATCAATTCAAAAGTATGAATTTTGAGCATTCAATTTAAAATAACTAAATATATAGCATTAAATACTCAAATTTTAAGTATTTCACCTAAAAGTTACATATTTATAATTTGATGGATGTCAGTGATATTTAAAGTTCATCATGAAGATATAAGCAAAATGGAATATTCTTGATAAATGCAAAAAACACCTGATACCAAAAAATATTAAGGTAAAGATCAATTCTTAATGCACCATCAAAATAATTGGTGAACATGTAGTAACTACTTTAGTGATGATGGAAAGCAATGAGAAAATAAATGCAGGATTACTGAATATCATAAAAGCTTTAGCTGAACTGTTCAAGTAATCATTGTTAAGTGAACAAGCAATAGCATTTGAAAAGAGTTGAGCAGTTTTCAAAATAGAAATGGATAATTCCATAAAAAGTTTAGGCTTTATTAACTTGGTTATTTTAACGGCTAGTATTTCAGAATTATTTGCAATGCTACTGGCAATAAATCACAATATTTGCTTTTCCACACAGTCATGCATAGGCTAGGCTTCCAGAGGCAAAGTGATGGCATAATATTTCATATAAAATAAGTTGCTTTGCTAATGTAACAACACATCATTAGCTAAATATTATTCAACTATATCATAGTTCAGCCACCTGGAAAAAGTCACAGATACTTTTAATTTCATTGCAATTCAGTTGGCCAACAGAGGGTCAAAAGAATATTCTGCTTAACAACAGATAGATAAATTGAAGGAATATTTGGGTTTAACGTGAAAAACAAATTATAATTATTTGGAAACTTGAGAAAATGATAGATAATACATATTCAGGTTTACAAATTTTTGTTTTCTTTTGTTATTCATTTTTTAAGTTGTCAGAAAGTAAAATTCATTTTTGTTTTTTGTTTTGTTTTGTTTTGTTTTTGAGACAGAGTCTCGCTCTATTACCCAGGCTGGAGTGTAGTGTCACGATTTTGGCTCACTACAACCTCTGCCTCCTGGGTTCAAGCAATTGTCCTGCTTCAGCCTCCCAAGTAGCTGGGACTGCAGGCATCTACCACCATGCCCAGCTAAGTTTTGTATTTTTAGTAGAGACAGGGTTTCGCCGTGTTGGCCAAGCTGGTCTACAACTCATCACCTCAAGTGATCTACCCGCCTTGGCCTTCCAAAGTGCTCGAACTATAGGCGTGACCCACCACACCCAGCCAAAATTCATTGCTTTGATGTACAGTTCTATGAATTTAACATTTAGCTTAATGTTCTATCAATAGAATTAGGAACAGTTTAATAACTTCTCCTAACCAAAAATATTTCCCTCATGCTAACATTTGTAACCAAACCCTTTCCCTAGCCCCATATCCTAACCCCTAGTAATCACTGAACAGTTGTCAGTCACTGTAGAATTAACTTTTCAAGAGTATATTTCTTTCTTTTTAGAATATGTGTGATTGATGCCGTATGATTTTCTTTTAGATACTGTCTACTGTTTTCTTAAATTCATAATAAAAATATTTCCATGGAAGCATTTCCCTGAAGTGTTTGAAACCTATGGTCTTATTTTTTCCTGTTTCTTATGTGTATATGTACCTATCAATATCTCTCTCTATATAGATATACATATACATGTAAATATCCTTTTGATTACTAATTTTTAAATTATTATTTAAAACGGGATTATATAAAATATGTTCTCGAGAAGACTGGGTTACAGGCTTACAGTACAGGATCTTATTTAATTTAGTCTTTATGTCTTCCCCAGCTAACAAAGGTAGGAAACTATAAGCTTTCTTAAAAATAAGTATTTTCTTCTTATCTCTCATGGAAATAGACTGTTACTTGCAAATATGGCTTATTTTTGTGATTCCATATTTATATTTAACAGCTCATTTCTTGGAGTTAAACTAAGTCTAGAGAAGATCCTAACAGCAATCCCTGCATACTATCTCCATTTTTAAACACAAGATTTAGGCTTCCCACCTCAAGTTATGTCAATAACTTGCCCCCATCTGCCTCCTGCTCGCCATTTTTTTTTTTTTTTTTTTTTTTTGGTAATGGAGTTTAACTCTTTTTGCCCAGGCTGGGGTGCAATGGCATGATCTCTGATTACCACAACCTCCACCTCCTCGGTTCAAGCAATTCTCTTGCCTCAGCCTCCTGAGTAGCTGGGGTTACAGGCATGTGCCACCATGCCCAGCTAATTTTGTATTGTTAGTAGAGACAGGATTTCTCCATGTTGGTCCATCTGGTCTTAGACTCCGACATCAGATGATCCACTCACCTCAGCCTCCCAAAGTGCTGGGATTATAGGCATGAACCACCACGCCCGGCCGTCAATCCCTTTCTTAGAGCATACTTTGTTAAGTTTTTTGGAGTGGTCACTGTGGAATCTTTTGTCTTTTCCCAACCACTGGAAGCCCTTTCATTCTCCACAGCTACAGGCAACCCTTCTGATTACTTGTTTGGGAAATTTGTGATCTCCTAGCTTCTCCAGAAAGAGAGGTAGGGTGTGTGCATGTGTGCGTGTGTGTGTGTGTGGGGGGGGGGGTCTTTTTATATTTTGGATAAAAAAAGTGTGGAATCTAGGGTAACTTTATGCCCCAGCATTCGTACTGAAAAGAACAGATCCAGCATTTCTCCAAAGTCCCCTCACAAGGGAACTAGAACTCACAAAAATATCGTCTGCATGACATAGTCTGACAGATCTTGGTTACAACACAATTATTTCATATTTTTGGCTCATACTACTCTTCAGGAAGAATATGCATAATTGTAAGCATTTCCATTTAATAGAATTTTGGCAACACCAGGCTCTCATGTTTTGTTTTGGTTTTAATCATACCCAGAACTAGGAAAAATCAGAGTGAATGAAGAGATGTATCTTTCTCTTGCTAATCTAAAAGTATTGCATCAAACTATTTTCTTAGACATATTTTTCAAAAACTTTTAGAGATCTGTTACAAATGTACTCTCTAAAGCTTCATCTCAAGTATTTTATCACAATTAGATCTGCTATTCATTCACAGTATGTAGATAATGCCAGAATATTCAGATAACTTTTTAATTAAAAAGTGACTTTAAGTGATATATATTAAGCTAGCAGTTGACACTCAGTAATAAAATTGTTATCATTGTTTTCCCCAAGGTTTTTATGCTGGGAGATACTGAAAAGCCTCAAGAACCCACTTTGTAACAATATATGCAATAAGAACTAATTCAATTTAATAGAGATCACCACAGTGGTTGCTTTCTTTTCAGGAAAATTATATAGTCTTTTAGTTAATGTATGAAGAAATCTGTAATTATACTAAATTTTTCTCTGCACATGTCAATGATGAGTTGGAATAATCATCTGTTAGAAGATTTCAGAAAGATGTTAAGGAAACTTTTAGGTCATTTGCAAAATTACAAAATTCAGTAGTTTTCACTAGCAGTGGCCTCAGATATTCTTTTATAACAGTTCTGAAAAATCTCCTCATCCTGCACACTTCAACACAGATGTATGCATGTATACACAAACTTGCTCACACGTGTGCACACATATGAAAATACATATACATTCATACAGGCATAACACATGAGTATGTGTTAGAAAACACACACTGAGTTATATTTCTAACTCATTTATATAGAGTGATCCAAGCACTCCATATAAACATAAATTAGTTTCTAATTTCAATACAAATTTCTACCATATAAAATACTGAGAGTTGGAAAATGTGATTATTTTCTGTTTTGTTAAGTTAAAAATATGTCCATATATCCAGTGATTTTTGTACACTGGCATCTCATGGGATGGATTTCAAAAATTTAAATCTTTTATTCATACTAAAATATTAAGGATTGTTCATTCTCAACTCTAACACTGGTACAGTTTTATTCAACTGTTACTTTAATCAGATTATTCTGTGTTACATATATCTAAAGCATCCTCTGCTATTTTCTATGCAAAACTCTACAAAAGGAGAATGCCTTGCAATTCTCTTAAAACAATTTTGCTCTGGCTGTTCTCTCTGCCAGAAAGTTTCTATCCCAGGTCTTCAGTGAGAGCTCCTTTTGCAAATGCTACTAAAATACATTCTAGATACTTTGTTAATTATAATAAAATTTATCTTTATATCTCTTACTTTTTGAAATTTGTTTATTGTTATTTATTATCTTCATATATCTTACTATTTGAAATTTTCCTGATCATGCATTTACTTCTGAACTGTCTCCACTAATAAAAGTTAACTTCATAAAAGCAGATACTTTGCCTTTTTCATTGCTGAATCCTTAGTCTCTAAATTGCATATGGTATAGCATAAGCATGCACCAAATGCTTCAAGAAAAATTAATCCATGAATTAGGAAGTTAGAATTTAGTATCCCACAGGAAACATTCAATAAACAGTACCTGTATTAACATACATACAAAAGAATAGTAATAGAATTAATAGTTTCAAGATAAAAAATCATCAAAATATCTGCGTTTCAATATGTAAGCCCAAGAAATATAATGAAAACTTGGTAATAATAAAGATATTTTATGTGATTCTATTTGTTTCTTTGCATATTTTCAAATATTCACTTACATACATAAAAATTTAAAATAAATACATTTAATTATCAATATATACATGAGCGGTTTTACATAAATGGATAAAAATGGTTTGGATAAACTACTAAAGAATTGTATTTTCTCACAAAATAAAAATATCTTCAGATTGTTAAGGGCAGCCAATGACTTATGAACTAAATATCAGAGGAAAGGTAAGAGGACTGAGCAGAATTCCAGTATCGTATATTATG
Source organism: Cacajao melanocephalus (assembly GCA_963573385.1). NCBI lineage: Eukaryota > Metazoa > Chordata > Mammalia > Primates > Pitheciidae > Cacajao > Cacajao melanocephalus. Next base: position 9,380 of record CAUYLG010048800.1, read on the forward strand.
GAAGTGAATGAAATCAAACACTGTTGTGTCCTATTGATATGTTCTGTCATCTTCTCTCTTTTACCCCTTTGCTATTTACCATCAACTTCTCTCTTGTGATTTATCCTCTTGCTTCATGTGCTCACTATGTTATCACCCCTCTTGTAATCTCTGCACATAATCTCTCATTCTCTCTTCTCATCCCTTTTTATTATTTTCTAATGTTTTTGTTTTTGTTTTTGATTTGAGATGCAGTCTAACTCTGTCACCCAGGCTGGATATAACAATTACAAAGCATATAGGCATCTAACAATAGGTCTCCAAAATACACAAAGCAAGACTGGCAGAGTTGAAGAGAGAACAGATCATTCAACAATAAAAGTTAGATCCTTCAATATCCCCCTTTCAAAAATGGATAAAACAATTAGGCAGAAGAACAACAGGTAAATAGAAAAGATAAATAACACTATAAACCAACTAAAACTAAGAAATAGAACATCCAAAAAGAGCAGAAGAAACATCCTCTCAGGTTTATATAAAACATTCTCCAGGACAGATCATGTTCTACCATAAAACATATCTTCATCAATTAAAAAGCATTGAAATAATATGAAATATACTTTCCTGCCACAGTAGATAAAATTAGATATTGATAACAAAAACAAAATTTTAAAATTCACGAAATGTGAAAATTATGTAATCAATAGATTCAAGAAAAAGACAACAAGGAGACTAGAGATAAATAAAAACAAAAACACATCAAATTAAAATTATGTAATGCAGTAAAAACAGTGCTCACAGCAAAATGTATAGCTATAAACAAACATTTGTTTAAAAAAAGTGGAAAAAATTCTCAAATTAATAACCCGACTTTCTACTTTAAGATGATGTGAAAAACAGGAAAGTAAACACAAAACAAGTAGAAAAATGAAATAATGGTTAGAGTAGAAATAAATAAAATCAAGAATAGGAAAATCTACAGAGGAAATCAAAATCAAAAGTTGATTCTTGGAAAGATTCAGCAGGGTTAACAAAGCTACCTACACTAACCAATAGAAAAAGAGAGAAAAGTTACTAAAATTAGCATTAAGAAGAGAAGACATAACTTCTAGTCTTAAAGAAATAGAAATTACTGGAATATAATACCTGCCAATAAATTAAATAACTTACATGAAATAGTCAAATGTGTACAAAGACGCAAACTACCAAAACTGACTCAAGAAGAAATAGAAAATCTGTAAACACCTATAACAAATAAAGAGATTTAATTCATAATCAAAAATCTACACACAAAGAAAAACCCAATGCCCAGAAGACTTCACTGGTGAGTTCTATAAACAATTAGGGAATAATATCAATTATTCATAAACTCTTCCAAAAATTAAAAGAGCAGGGAATACTTTCTAATTCATGCTATGAGGACAGTATCATCTTAATACCAAAACCAAGCAAAAATATCACAAAAAGAAAACTACGTATTCTCTTTAATGACAATAGATGCAAACATCCTAAACAAAATTTAAATATTCAACACATTAAAAAAAAGATTATTCAATATGACCAAGTATTTTTCCCAGGAATAGAAGATTGCCTTAATATTAACAAATTACTATATTGTACCATATCAGTAAAATAAAGGCAAACTGCATGATTGTCTCAACAGCTATAGAAAACGAATTCAACAAAACCCAATACTGCTTCATAATAAAAAGACTCATAAAGTCAGAACGGAAGGGAAATTCCCCAACTTGATAAAAACCATCTAGAAATACCTGTAGTAAACATCACCCTCAATGGAGAAAGACTGAAAATTTCTGCCTAAGGTCAAGACAAAACAAAGATGTCTGTTCTTACCACTTTTATTCAGCATTGCACTGCAGAAACAAGGCAGTGAAATTAGGCAAGAAAATAAAATAAAGGACATCCAGATTTAAAAAAGAAGCAGTAAACATACCTCTATTAGCTTGTACAGGAAATCCTGAAGGATCTACTAAAAACCTGGAAGAAAAAATAAACATTTCATCAACGTTGCAGGATACAAGATTATACAAAAAATCAACACCATTTCTAATTTGCAATGAATCTGAAAATGAAATTAAGAAAATAATTTTGTGTACAAGAGCATCACAACATATACTTGGAAGAAAATTTAACAAAATAAATGTAAGTCTTTTACTCTGTGCTATGACCTAATTGTTTGTGTTACACCCAAAATGTATATGTTGAAATCCTAACCTGCCAGGTATTAGGACATGGGGACCTTGACAAGTGACTGGGACTAGTACTTTTACATTGGAGATCCCAGAGACTAGTAAGTCCTTTATAATAAGTGACAAGACAGCAAGAAAACACCATCTATGAGCCAAAAGATGAACCATCATCAGACATCAACTCTGTCTTGATCTTGGACTTCCCATCTTTCACAAATATGAAAAATAAATTTATATTGTAAATAACCTATTTATAATTCAACATAATCACTACAAATTTCCAACTGTTTTATTTCCAGTCATTGGTATTAAAAATCATACAGAAGTCCGAGTGACCATAATAACCAAAGAATCCTGAAAAAAAGGAAGTTAAAACATTCATAATTCCCAACTTCAAATATTACTCCAAAGCTTCATTTATCAAGACAGTATGGTACTGGCATAAAGACAGCTATATTAACTTTCTCGCTTTTTTAAAACTTCAGAAATATCAACTTGAGTTAGCAGAGACATTGGATATTTAGACACAAAATTAAAATAGTAAACAATAAAGAAAAATTGCCTTCCAAATGCAAAAAGATGTTCTGGAAACAAACTAAATTGACAGGAATCCTCAGAAAAAATATAATAGAACTGTTGGGAAAAAAAGTTTCAGTTAAATAATTTTTTACTCTTTTATCATTATTTGAAATATATTAAACAATTGTAATTAAAAGTAATAACAGGATACAAATTTTTATTTAATTTTTGATAAATCAAATCTTATACTACCTTGGGATAATTTTTCTAAATTTTATTATACTTATATCCTTATAATTCCTTATACTGCCAATGCAGAAGATTTATCTGAAGGGATAGAGATACAGCTAAGTACCAAGCAGGGTGATCTTATTGTGCCTTACAGGTACCTGGAGGAGGGCTTGTTATAACACAATCACTTGAATTTCTTATCTGGGGTATATCCCAAGAATATACATGCCTCATAAGTTTCCAGGTGATACCGAAGCTATCAATCCAGGCAACAAAACCTGAGAACAACTAGGCCAGGTTATTATTTGAACTCTGAGTCTCCCAGAGAAGGAGCCAGATATCTGCGTGTGAAGCCATGTTGAATACTTTAGATCAACCCCGGATAAATACAGCTTAACCCTGTAAAATACAACCCTGCCAGCTGTATTTTATCCAGTGCTCTCAGTCTATATCATATGAGGAAGAGCAGCATGAGACTGAGCTGAGTCCCAAATTCCTGACTCACAAAGCTATAAAGTATAAGAGCATGGTATCTGTTTTAAGCCCTAAGTTTTGTGGTCAATTGTTTCACAGCAATAGCCTGAATATCTAAGTATGTACATATGAGGACAGGCTCCATCTTTTTAATGCACTAGAATTTCAACAGGTGTCAGCAGTTTTGAGAAAAGTCCAGTAAGGGATCTGGGAGATGACCTAAGAAGATCCAGAACCCTGCTTGTGGCTCTGGCCAACTTGTTAGATTTTTTGTTTCTTGTGCCAAGGTGCTGCCAACAGCTCCCTGGATAAAGAAAAGCCCGAGTAGCAATATTTTGACTAATCATGATGGTACTTTTATTTAATGACAATGTACCTCTTTAACTATGGGTAGGGGTGAGGTGAAAAAAAGTTCTAGATAAATTTGTACTTTTATGTTTTACTTTGTTTTACTTTATTCCAAAGAAGAAACAAGTAAGTTTAGATGACTGGCCCAAGTTGATATTTGAACTCAGAACTTAATTTTATTTAGCACATTTACCTATGTTAATCAAAATCTTAATTTTTGCTACAGCATTATCTGTTTTTCTCCTTATATGTAGGATAAGTATGTTTCTCTTTTCTGCTTTCATCTCTGTCGTCTGCTTTCATATGAAACTTAAGTAAATTGTCTATAGGAAAGATATTACACTCAGATATGCAAATATAGTAATGAGAATGACATCTGATATCTAAATTAAACACTAGGTTCTAACAAGAAAAAGCAAATTCTGTACCAGTTACTGAATTCAATAATTGTGTAGGAAGGTCATTAATTTCTTATTAAATAAAGGCCTCTGGAGAGATCAGTTTACCAGCCTAACCTCGAAGGCTGGAGCTGTCTCGTGTGTGTGTGTGCGCGCGCGCGAGCGCACGCACGTGCGTACATGCACCTGTATGATGCTTTCTCTGAGTAATTTCTTCTGTAAGTCAGACACAACTACCATGTTCTACATATAGGAAGACCAGTTAAAGTCCTCCAATTAGTAAAGACTTGTATTCTTCTTCAAAACAAAACTCAATAGTATTATTTTGTTTTTACTTTTCATTTCACAGCTTTTAGTCTGAACTCAAACTGCATTAGTGAAAACAGGGTCCTTAGAATCTGTCAACAGTGAGTGGCCAGCTGGCAGCTCTGAATGACACATAGACAATGGTAGCCAACTGTCGGGATAATAAATACATACTATGAACATCTACTTAGTCTCTTCATATTTTTTCCATTTTGTAAAATCAATTATTTATAGAGAAATAGATCATTTTCATTTCTAAATGAATATATATATATTAATTCAGTGCTGTGTGTAAAAGCCAGTGTATACTGATACACAAATGGTAATTACTAATTTCAGAATATAGAAAGTATTGTTAAATACAGCTATTATTAAAAATAAATTATATAAACATACATAAATTTTTCTAAGTATAAAAATAATTGATATTAAAAGCTCATTTCCTGATTATTTTAGCATGTCACAAATTACATATATGCTCAAGATTACATATATTGCATCTGTATGGCAGAAATACTATATAATGGTGTACTTCTGCACCTCTTTATCTTACTTTGTTCAGTGATATTACATTTGTAACTTGAAATTGGCCAGAAGAGGAATATGTCAACCACCTAAGTCAGCAATCACTATGGACAGAGGCTATTTTTCCTTGAGACTCAATTGTACACCATTGTTTATAATTATGATTATTCTTATTAATTCTCAATGACCATCATGTCAGTAACATCAACATAGCTGATATACAAGTCAGATGAAGATAAAAATAAGAACTATATTAATGATGAAGCTATTTGCATAAGCTGCTTTAGAGTCTGCAGCCAGATGTGCTTTCTAGTTTTTTAATGCATAATTAGTTAGATTTACTCCTGCTCTCCAACCCAGCTGACATCTGCAAACTACCCTTGAGCAATTGATTCTCAATGCAGCCTCTCTTTGGACAGACAATTCTAGGGATCTGGAACAGAGAGAAGAAAGGCTGAGCCAAACATGCTCTGTAACTTCTAAGTTAGAGTATCAATTAGTTTATGTTTGACTGCTTGGCACTGAAAAAGCCAAAATAACAATGGGTAAACAACATACAGCCCATGTCATGACAGTTTGGAGGTATGTATTCTATGAGTGCTGGCCTCTGTTTACTTGCTGTTCTGCCATCCTGAAAAACTCACTTCCTGGTCCAAGGTGACTTCAGGAGCACCACCTCATATGCATTCAGCCAGCAGGAAAGATAAATGAAAGTAAACTCAACCTTCCTTTTAATGGGATTTCCTAAAACACCACACAACTTTTTCCTTCTCATCAGTGAAAACTTAGTCAGATGGCCACAACTAGCTGTAATGAAAACTGGTCAATACAGTCTTTAGTTAGACACATGGAAGCTCAGAATTTTATATTTGATACTAAAAATGAGAAAGGGAATGACATATGGTGAATCTTTGCCATACTCCCCAATTACATAATTAATTGAATGGGAAAAGAGGCTAGATATGTCAATGTAGCTGAATACTAAACTAGAAACGTAGGGCATAGTAAATGTGTTCTATCACAATATGCGTTTTTTTCACTACTTGAATCTATTACAATGAAGATAATGGAAAACTCATTCATAAGAGAGCATATGAAATGCAAAGCAACTGCCAAGTGACTCCACAAAAATAATTAAAGAACTATATACATAAACTAAAGAATTCTGATAACTTGGTTTGTAACATAGGGGGGAGAAATTACATATTCCTACAAAGTATACCATATTTATGACTTGAAAGTTAGTATTTTTAATATGTAATTGTGACTCTAATTGTCACATGTTTAGAAGAAAAACGTGTATTACAAGAGGGTTAAACTATGGTTTATTATAAATAAAAACACAATTTGATTATACTACATTATCAGTTATTTCCAAGATTGGATTAAAATAACATGATACATCTTTAAGAATGGGCTGTGATAAATGGATAAAAATAATCTTCGAACAAACAGACTGTGAACTAAAACTGATTTTCTGAAGAAGCTTAGTGTATTTACAGTGTGTCTTTCCAAGTAGCTTACTCATTATAGTATGCATTTGTGTATCAAACAGTTTCTTTATAAAGAGTATAAGTTTTATCATCATTTTAATACCTGTCTAAATTTTGGCACATTCTGAAACACTGATGTCTGGATTAATGAGATTTTACTCTAAATTCTAATTTTTGCAAGGATACAGAAAGTTTCATAATCAGTAAAATACTTTTCCATCCTTGATGAAATGCCTGAAATAAGTATTGTGTCATTATAAAGTAATTCCAACTAGAAGAGAATATTGAATGTGTCTTAATATTCTTTGGTAATGAGACTTTGCAGTACTTTTGTAAGTATCAGTGCAGAGACACTTAACGTTATGTGATTAAGTTAGCATGTTTAAAACATTTATTTCTATGCAACTAGCAATGAATCAGCATGTTTATAGATGCTGCTGTGGAAGAATAATCTTCATCTACAGAAGTTTTAACATTTGCCTAATATCATGCCCTTGCTCCACGACTTCATTTGTGTTCAACTTCAACATATGAATCATTTTTAATCAGAGAAAATGAGCATAATAATCAAATGCAAAGCAGCACAGGCTGATAGTGAATGTTTGTTCTAATGAGAACTTCTGCTTATGTCAGATAATTTAGCTTTCAAAAATATAACTGACAATTAAGTCAAGGAAAAGTCTAAGCAAATGTAAAGTTACTGCAGGAAGTTAGAAAAACTCCCCTATACCTTTATGCATTTCCTCATCATTAGAAAGGTCACAGTTCTCTGCTGCCACAAGTCTAGCCACAGCACATGCCTCACCAACTTTCAATCTGTATATCCCTTCAGTTAATATATAAGATCATGTTAAAAACACTAACAAATATTCATTTGATCTAGCTCGGCTCATTCGTTGAGCCTGCAAGGTTAAAGAATTTTAATTAAACATGGTGGTGAATTTTGAATGTTTTTTACATCCATTCTTCTATCCTCCAGACATTGTTCAAAAGATCTGAATGTTAACAGTCTCTAGGCTCATTTTCAATTACATAAACCATACATAGAGTGACTCAGTTCAGGCAGGAAAAAAAAATGGGCAAATTATGTAATATGAGAAATGATTTCTTTTTTTTTCTTTTAAGCAGTAGAACAGATAAGCTTTTGAGGGTTGTTAACTGAAGTTTCCTCTTAGTTTTCAGAACCTAAAAAACTGATACTTCAAATCAGGTATGGTTATAGAAAAAAGGTCAATGATGGGTTTTAAAATATTGTAAAAAGTCTAGGATTTATTCTTAGTCTTAAGTAGATTTACACTATGATGATCAAAATATTGAAGTCAGATACCAAAGAAAAGAATATGACATAAAATTGGGAATTACTTTTGAATTTTGCTAAATTAAAATTGTCAGATTAGGCACTTACTTACTTCTTATTTAGACTGAGTGTGATCTTCAGACACTAAATTTAGACAAAATTTCGGAGTGTTCAGCATGGACATTGGGATGGTACTAAACTGATACCAGAGTTGCACAGTTGATTATGGAAGATAGAGAAAACATAATATCAAAAGTCAGGTACAGACTCCTGGCTTCCACTTAAGTTATAGAAGGCAGGAATTATTGCTCCCAATATAAAAAAGGAAAAGCTCAGCAACATATAAAATTATACTTTTTTGGAGTCTTTCTGAGAGCTGAGATTGCACGTTAACCAATTAGTCTAAAATATAAGGAAACACAAGCTCTTACAAGAAAAGATAACACATGAACATAGACTCATATAGAACAAAGAATGGGAGTAAGGCTAGGCCATCATGCTAGAAGTTAAGAATTGATCTTTTTTTTTTAAACAAATTACAAATAGTTAAGTGTGAATTAGTGTGGTAGCATGGAAACACTTGTATCCTAATACAAAAGTGTATTTATTAACCCAATCACAGGCTCTTCTCCAAGGAATATCACTGAGTACTTAGGAGAAAGAATATGGGCAGGAAGGTATTGGACAAAGCCTCCGTCAGCAATGCTGGGTTTGGGGGAAGGGAGTGGTCGCTACTCAAGAAAGGAATAAAGCCCTGCAGAAAGTCCTTCCTGGATTACTATTTCCACAGGATAAAACCATTAAGCTGCTATGGAAAGGAAAACAAATCTGCTGTACCCCAAGACAGTTGGTAAGACCCACTGTGGCCAGGAGAAGAGGAAACAACGTGCCATATCCCAACAAAACAAGGTCATGGAACCACCTTTGTCAAGACCACAGAAAAACACTTACCTTTAGGGGAAACTGAGAAAGCCCTACTCCAAAGAACTAGAAACCCAGAGACTGCCTCTGTCTGTCTCTGGATCACCACAAACAATATTCTCATTCTAGTACAGGCTACCAAATGTTAATCTTCTACTGGAGGGAGGATAAAGCATGGAGACAAACTCTTTGAGAACATAGTGAGAAAAGTCCTAAAGCTGAGGGTAAAGAAGCACAAAAATCCCTTCCACAATCCAGCCCTCACCTTATGCACTAGTTAACACTAAGTAAATTATAAAAACAGTGGTACACCAAGATAACGTAAATAATATCAACATTCAAATTTAGGTCAACTTCTGGCTATATAAATTCAATTCCCTGGTAAAGTCACAGGAGACAAGAAGTCATGCCCATACTCAAGCAATTAAAATACTACCTCGGTCTCTACCTTCCAATATACAATGTTCGACTTTTAACAAAATATTGTAGGACATGCAGAAAAGCAAGAAGATAATGACCCATCAACAAGAAACAAGGTACTTAACAGATTCAGACTTGGATACGGCCCAATTGTTGGAACTATCAGATAAAGAATTTAGAAAAAATATAATTCCCATATTCAAGACAATGATAAAAATAGATACAATGTGTATGAACAGATAAAAAATACAGATGGGAAATTGAAACTATAAGAAAAAATAAAATTAAAATGCAAAAAAAAATCCACATTAATAGATATGAACAATGTCTTTAAAGGATTCACTGTGTTACTTAGACAACAAGAATCAGTAAACTTAAGGATAGGTCAGTAGAAAATATCCAAACTAAAACACAAACTGAAAAATAATAGTTAAAAATACATTTTAAAATCCAAAAACAATAGCACTGAAGAGTTTTTGGAGACAATATCAAATAGTTTAGCATATGTATAATTGTTCTCCATGAGAGAAGAGACAGAGAAAATAGGTCATAAGAACTACTAAATGAGATAATGGCTCAGAATTTTTCAAAAATAATATAATACATTAAACTATAAAAGTAAGAATATCAGAGACCCTAATCAGGATAGATAGCACCATCCTGCCTCTCCAAATTTAAAACCCCTAGATGCATAATATCTACTTTCTAAATATCAAAGATAAAATATTGAAGACAACCAGAGATAAACGCACACTATATACAGAAGAATTGTGATAAAAATTTTATCAAATATCTTGTTAAAAATATAAAAGTCAGAAGACAATAAAGTGCCATCAATAGAGTACTTTTTAAAAAAATTAGTCCACTTAGAATTCTATATTCTATGAAAATATCATTCAAAAATTAAGGAGCCATAATAGCAGTTTCAGACAAACAAAACCTCCTAGTATAGTTTGTTACTAGCAGCCTTGCATTTTAGGAAATATAAAAGAAAACTCTTCAGGCATAGGATTATTATTACCAGCATATAGATGAAAAAATGAAGATCTTCACAGACTTAAAATTAATGTAAACATATTAAGCCTTTTAAATTATCTTTTCACCCAGCAATTATTTCTGACTATAGAAGAATTAGGAGGAAAAGTGTAAGTATATATCATTCCAAATTAAAATATTTTACAAAAAGTTGCAAAAGATTGGAAAGAAGGAATTATGTGCCTACTGGTGTAGGATTCTTATACTACATGTAAAGAAGTATAATTTTGTTTGAAGAGAGACTAAAATTAGTCAATATTACTTAATATGTTAAACATAACCATTAAAATATGAAAAAGAAATATAGTAAGCATAATAGAGAGTAAACATTTTAAAAAATCAAAATCAGGCAGAATAAAGGGAAACTATAATAGAAAACTGACAGAACAAATTGATTTTAATCTAACAATGACTGCACTGAATGTAATTGATCTAAACACAGAATGTCAAATTTGTATAAAGTACTGAGGCTCAAATATATACTTGACAGAAAAACTACCTTAAATTTAAAGAAAACAAGTAAAAAGAATAAAGTGACTATATGAATATAAGGGAAAATATATTTCAGAATTTTAAAAAACCACCAGAAATAAAGAGAAACCTTGCATCCTGATAAAGAGACAATATGCCATGAACATGTAACAGTTGTAAAGCGTATGGATTTAAATAAAGCTTCAAATTCACACACACACACACACACACACACACACACACACACACAAGCACAAAATTGAGAGAACTCAAAGGAGACATTAAAAAATGCAATTATCACTGCAGCCACAACACTTCTACCACTGTAACAGAAAATGTAGGTTTAAAATCAGTAAGGCTATAAAAGCCTGAACACTACCACCAAAAAAATCGACTTAACAGACAATTAATAACCTTGTACACAATAACAGACAAAATAGATATTTCCTGAGGAGCACATGGAACAATAACAAAAATAGACAATGTTCCGGGCCATCAAAATAATTCCTTAAAATAATACAAGATATACTATCTGATCATAGCAGAATTAAATTAGAAATCACAACCAGAAATAGAGCTAGAAAATTAACAAATATTTTGAAATTAAACAAAACACTTCCAGATAACTTATTATTCACAAAAGCATCAAAATGAAAATTAGAAAACATTTAAATTGAATGAAAACAAAATATAACTTATTCAAATATGTGGGATGCAGTTAACGTAGCGCTTTAAAGAAAAGATACAGCATTAAACACTTATGTTGTACATATAGCAGAAAAGAAGAAAGGCCTCAAATCAGTGATCTAGGTTTTTAGCTTAGAAAACTTTAAAAAGAATAACCAATCTAATCCAAAGCAAACAGCAGGAAGAAAAAAAAAATGAAGAATTCATTGTATCTGAATAAAATCTAAACAATAGAGAAAATCAATATAATCAAAAGCTGATTATTTGAAAAATAACAAAAGTGATAAAACATCACAAAAAAAAGATAAAACAAAAGTCACCAATGTAAAGAAAACAAAGATTTTACATTCACTGAAAACTCTAGTCATTTAAAGTATAATACAGACATTTAGAGCAAAATAAATAGCAAATAATACAATCACAAGAAATGTATGCCTCAATTTTTGACAATTTTGATAAGACAAATTCCTCAAAAGAAATAATTTACTTACTTAATAAGAAATTGATCAACTGAACAGTAAATTAAATAAATTTGTAGTTTGAAAACTTTAAAATAAAGTTCCAGACCATTTCTGCACAGTGGTACTTAAAATTTCCCCAGGTCAACTGAATGTACATTCAGATTTAAAAATTCCTGCCCTTGGCTCTACATCAAGAGTTTGTAGGAGTTATTGGTGAGCCAGGAGATGATTGTGAGGATTGATTAAAAATTCTGGAGCAGCTTGCCTGTTTCAGTAATCTCAAACAATGAAAAGTCAAGGTATTTGTTTAGGGTAGAAATTTCAGGCTGAATTGATAAGTGAGGAAAACCCAGGATATTTCCCTGGATCAGTAATTCTCAGCCAAACTTGAAACTGAATAAGAAACACTGGGGCTGAGATCTAGGCATCAGTACTTTTTAAGCTTTCCATGTGTTATCAATACTAGCCAATTTAGAGAAACATGAGCCTGACTGGCAGAGATCCTTAATGAGATTAGTGTTAAATCTTCATAAACACAGATAAGTAAAGTGTTTTAAAGAAAAGTATTTTGTGTCAGAAAGCTGTCTTTACCTCAGTTATGAAAGAAATCCACTTGTATAAATGTTTTGCACATATTAAGAGGGGAACCTGTCTAAATATGTTGTCTGCTTACCACTATAGCATTCTAGAAATCTCCCTTTCATGTGATTCTTGCCATGGATACATACTCTATAAATATTATAAGGGAGGCAAAATTTTACATCTACCTTCTTGGAGTTTTTATCTTGGCCTGACAATTAAATTGACATGGAACAAATAACAGAAGCAAAACATACAAATTTATTTAATATTAGTTTTAGGTGACATGAAAGTCCTCATAAGAAAATACAGACTCAAAGATAGAGTGCAATGCTTATATATAGTATTGCACAAAGAGTAGTGAGTTTAGTTTAAGTGGAGAGGCTAGAAGAGTTATTTTAATAGGTTCTGTATAAAATTATTTTGGGCTCAACTTCTATTGTTATTTTCTTTCTAGTATAAAGAGAACAACTTTCATATGAGAGTTTTACCTCATATTTTAAAGAAATAGTAAGATTAAAGTGATCTTACACTTGCTATTTTTCAAGTGCCTTTAACTCAAAATCGTCAATATTCCAGAGTTATATATTTGGGAGTATTTGGAACATTTTGACAGATATTCTTGGCTTCTTCAAAATCAGGGATTCCATATCAGATTCAATTTTTTTAAGAAAAAAGCAATGCAGTTGTATGAAGAGACAAAACAGATGATCTTGAATATAATAAATAATGCAGAAAAAAAACAAGAGAACAGGCAAATATTCTAATCTGCATTTTCAAAATAAAATTTGTATTGAACATGAAACCATAAACAAGTAATTCAAGTAATTAGAAATGAGCAAGATCCATACATTGTAAACTAGATTATTACAGAGAAATGGAAGAAAAACTAAATAAATGGAGAGATACACTATGCCTCTATTTCAGAAAACTCAATCATATGTACATTTAAATTCACCTCCAATTATTTTATAGATTGAATGTAATTCCAGTATAAATCCCAATAGACATTTTTGTAGAAATTGATAAAATGATTCTAAATTTTTTAATGAAATGCAAACAACCTACAGTTGACAAAATAACTGTGAAAGAAAACGTTATTGGAAAGCACTGATTTCAAGATGTACAAAGAAACTACAGTAATTAGCACAATGTCATGTTGATTTAAAGAATAATTGAACAAAATATCAACACATACAAATTTGAGCAAGATTCAGTGCATAACAAATATTTATTTTATTGTATTAGAGACGGGGTCTTACTCTGTCATCCAGCCTAGAGTGCAGTGTGTAATCCTAGCTCATTGTAACCTCTAACTCCAGAAATCAAGTGATTCTCCCATCAGCCTCCTGAGTAGATAGAACTACAGGCGTATGCCACCATGCTGGGCTAATATTTTATTTTTGTAGAGACAGGGACTCACTGTGATGCCCAGGCTGATCTGGAACTCCTGGCCTCAAGTGACCCTCCCACCTCAACTAGCCAAAGTGCCAAGATTACAAACATGAGCTACCATGCTGGGACCAGGAAGACTCTTTTCAACAAATGGTGTTAGAACAATTGTTCATCCATGTTATACCCTCCCTGGAATAGATATCTTCAATGTGTATCTCTTGTTTATGCAAAAATGAAATGAAAATCAATCCTAGGGTCAATTGTAAAATCTAAACTATAAACTGTCTGAAAGAAAACAGAGTAAAATATTTGTGACTTAGAGTTAGGCGTATTTCTTGAATATAATATAAAAGTATAATTCATCAAAGACAATATGGATTAAATGGACTTTATCAAAATTTAAAACCTCTGCTCTTTTAAAAGACACCATACAAAATCAAATAGACAAGCTAAAGACTGGGAGAAAACATCTGGAAATTACGTATTTGATAAATAACTTGTACTTAACGATTTCTAGCACAGGGAAGTGATGAATGTTTGGAGTAGTGTGTACCCATGGTGCCCTGATTTGATCTTCGAACATTGTACGACTGCGTTAAGACATAGCATGTGCCTCATAATAATTAATTTTTAAAAAGACAAACAAAATCAACTCATTTTTTAATGAACAGAAATTTTGAAATACTTTACCAAAAGAGATATTAATGCCAAATACATAAAAACTATGCTTAAGAAGGGACTTAAGAAACTTGTGGGGATAATGGCTAGGTTCATTCTCCTGATTACAGCAGTGGTTTCTTGGATGCATAAATATGTCAAACTTACCTAATTGTAAAAATGCCACTTTGTAGGTACTAATTTGGTAGAAAAATATACCATTAACTGATATTAAAATCCATTTATTATACAGAACTCTGTAGTAATATATATAATAAATATGTTACAATACAAATTAAATGCAGAGACAAATTAGAGCTACCCTTTGCTTATAATAGTTCTCAATTCTCTGACAGAATTAGTGAGAACAGTGAGAATAAATAACATTTTTGCATTGTCTTGAACTGTAAAAGAAGTAATCATTTGATGTTGGTTACTGTGTCTAATACCTGACAGCTAAGATTGTTCATGTAAATTTGCTTAATTTTATGTAATTATATTTAATGAGAAAAACAGAATTTGGAGAAAACAAACTAGTGGAAGCAATAAAGGTGTGAAAGATTAATTTGGTGCATGAGGATGTCCCTGATAATATCATCATAGAACGAAGTGTTAATTAGAAAATCTCTGAAAAGTATGATCATGCTAAAGTCATGTCAATTATAAACAGGTGCTCCTGCCTAGTAGATATTCCACAGGAGAGTATCTAGAAATATAAAGACGTTCTGGTTGGAGATGTCATATAATTTGAATCAAGAAAATAGAGCCAATACAATTTGTGTCCATTGTAACCTTATAAGAAAATGAGTAAAATGTAGACAATTCAAGACTAAACTTTTAACCAGCCATCTCTTCTTTCTACACCCTCATAAAAATGGCATTAACAAAATGATGCAAGAAGGAAAAGCCCTATACAGTGTATAAACTGGACACCTATCTTCTAAGAAATTTTCTACAACTTATAACAGCAAATATTTAGATTTTTTGATACCTACTTTAAAAGCATCTCAGAAAGTTTCTCATTCTATTCATGAAATGAGGGTAAAAATATTTTTTAAATTATTCTTTATTATCGCTCTCCTCTTGAAAATCTTCAAATAATGTAAACTCTGAGTTTAGTCTTTTTGGTAAGCTTCTTTATTTCTATAGCTAACTTTTAGAATAAAAACAATTCTGTTCTGATGGGTGGTTTGTGAGTTTGTTAAATTTGGAATAGAGTATCTTTCCTATTTCACTCAAACTCTCAAAATAATTGTACTATCTACTTAAGAAAATGCACAGACAACTTCTCAGGGCATTTATCCCACAGCTAGATAGAAGTTACTGTTATCTAAATCACCAGAGAATCAATTTTAACCTTTTGGCAGATGTAATACTCTAAGATTGTAAAGTAAAAGTGACAAGATAAAAATTTTATGTGTTGGTTTTTTTTTCCTTGCCTATATTTAATTAAATATTTAAAGTCAAATTCTAATTTGGTGAAGAAATTTTTCTTAAACGTTTTCACATATCGAAGATCTATTTGTCTTTGCTATCTGTGATTCACTAAGTAAAATAAACCCAGGCTTATTTAGGTTGCAGGCTAAACTTGCTAATAATAGTATATCATTTAAAAAAAAATCAAACAGAATTTTTCTTTTCAAAAGAGCTTCATATAGTTGGCATGCCTACATTATATTGCAGTCTTTAATGCTTACATTATGTTTGAAATCTAATTTTCAAACCACTGAGAAAAGAGATTTGAAATATTCAAGATGACATCATTTCATCATTAAAAAGCAGATGCCACTTGTGCCCCTTACATTTATACAAATCAAAAGTAAATGTTAACAAAAAAGCATCAGATTTTACCAAAAAAGTTTTTTTTGTTTTTTAAATAAATTTCAAATAAAATTTATTAAAGTCAGCTTTGCAAATGGTATTTCCTATTTTTCTTCTTCCTTTCACATGTGTGCAAAATATTAATTCAACCTAAATACAGCTTAAACATACAAAACTGCTATAAAACAGGCATACAAAAAATGTTTTTACCAGATACATGAACATCCCCTTTTAAATTCTAATTTAGAGCAACAGTATTTATGTTCCATGTGAACAATTATTCTCTAATGTTAGAAATGGCATTTTATTAATTTTTTTATGCACAGGTAAATAGCAGAAATAATGTGAGAGCTTTAATACAGCCAACCTTAACTGTATTACACCACCAGTAATCATTAAACCATAACCGATATTAAGAATACACTTATACAGAACAACTCTGTAATAATATATGTAATACGTATTTTATAATACAAAGTAAATGCAGAGACAAATCAGAGCTACCCTTTGCTTATAATATTTCTTCTCTGACAGAATTGGTGAGAAAAGGACAAAAGACTAAAGCAATATAATACTAAGCCAAATTAATCTTTCAACAAATATTGTTGCCATACTCTTTTTAGATGCTGAGATATGTCCATAACATGTGCCCTCATGGATGGTATATTCTAGTAGACATAAATTTGGAATATAGTATTAATTAGGGTTGTAAAAAATAACTGTAGAGGATACAGTTTCAGGAGCATAAGCAGGCATTTGGTTTGAGATTTGTTACATTGATAAAACCTATCAGTCAGGAAACTGAAGTTGTTGAATAAATATTTGTGTCTGGAGATCAAGTTTCAGGCAAAGCAAGAAGTATACCTTTGAGAGTCACTCTGGTGGATGAATACAACTTTAAGTCATGAGATAGGATGAAATAAGGGAATAAGTGTGAACAGAAACTGTGGTCTGAGGACCATGAGAAATCAAGGAGATACGGCAAAACTAGTAAAAGTGACTGGAAAAGCACAGCCAGAGAAATTTAAGGCTGACTGTATCATTCCGTTTTCATGCTGCTGATAAAGATACACCTAAGACTGGGTAATTTATATTTAAAAAAAAAAAAGAAAAAAAAGAGGTTTAACGGACTTACAGTTCCACATGACAGGGGAGGCCTCGGGATCATGGTGGAAGGCAAAAAGCACATCTTACATGGTGGCAGAAAAGAGAGAATGAGAGCCGAGAGAAGGGAGAAATCCAGTTAAAATCATCAAATCTCGTGAGACTTATTCACTACCAGGTGAACAGTATGAGGGAAACCACCCCCATGATTGAATTATCTCCCAACTAGGTCCCTCCCACAACAGGTGCGTATTATGAGAGCTACAATTCAAGATGGGATTTGGGTGGGGATACAGCTGAACCATATCACTGAGTATTCCCAAACAGTTTAAAAATTACCTTTTCTCCACTAAATTGTCTTTGCATCTTTACCAAAAATCAGTTTTCATGTAAGTTTGGGTCTCCCTATAGGTAGATCGATTTCCAGACTCTCTATTCTTTCATTTGTCAATATTTCCATCTTGTTGGAAACCACACTTTGATTAATGCAGCTTTTAATGATAATTGATTTCAGATGCTATAGCTTTGGTCTTTTTAAAGTTGATTCAGCTATTCCAGAACATTTGCATTTTCATATAAATGGGAATCAGCTTTCCAATTTCTACTAAAAATAAAATTTTATTGGAATTAATTTGAATCTCTAGAACAATTTGGAGAAAATTAACATCTTCATATTAAATATTCCAATTAATGAACATAGTGTCTCTTTATTTAGATATTCTTTAATATATTCTCAGAAATGCTTAGTAAGTTTGACCATGTAGCTATTGCACATCATGTATAAAATATACCACAGAGTATTGAATATTTTATGCTATTGTGAATTTAAGTTTAATATCTAATTTTTTATTGTTTACACACAATATTTTTGTTTAATTATCCTGTGCTATACAAAGTTGATAAACTTACTACAAGATTTCTAGTAGAATCCATTAAATTTCCCGCATAAATTAATACACCATCTGCAAGTAATAAGAATTTTTACTTTTTTCCTTTCAATATTGAGGGCTTTTGTTTATATTTTTAAAGAATAAGAATTTGGCTTTATTGAATTTCTCTGCTGACATTTTTCTTTCCTATGTTATTGATTTTTCCTCTATCTTTATTATTTTATTCTTTCTCTTCTTTTGAATTTTATTTGCTCTTCGTTTTCTATTTCCAGAATAGAGTAATTGAAGTATTTAGTGTGATAAATTTTCCTCTAAGTACTACTTTTGATATATTCCACATATTTTAACATATTGTAGTTTTATCTTTGCTTATATAAAAATTCTTTCTTCCTCTCCTCTTTCTAAATTCTTTGCATTTTGGGTTATTTAGAAATATCTTTCTTAGTTTTAGGCTGGGCACAGTGGCTCATGCCTGTAATCTTAGCATTTTGGGAAGCTGAGGCAGGCAGATCGCTTGAGGTCAGGAGTTTGAGACCAGCCTGGCCAATATGGTGAAAACCCTGACTCTACTGAAAATGCAAAAATTAGCGGGGCATGGTGCCAGACACCTGTAATCCTAGCTACTCTGGAGGCTGAGGCAGGAGAATCATTTGAACCCAGGAGGCAGAGGTTGTAGTGAGCTGAGATCACCCCACTGTACTCCAGCCAGGATTACAAAGTAAAACCCCATCTCATAAAAATATAAATAAATAAATAAATAAATAAATAATATCCTATGAAGTTTTAAAATGTTTTGGAATTTTCCAGATATTTCCCAGTATTCATAAAGCCAAAACTAATAGATCTCTAAAGACAAATAGGCAAATCACTCAAAATAGTTGATAAGTTTACTATCCCTTTTTGTCTGATTGAAAGAACAAGTAAATAGAAAGAACAGAATATTTTTAGTATATTTTTCTTACTAATTTTTTTGTTTAATTATATTGTAGTGACAGAATATGCCCTGCATAAAACTAATCCTTTAAAATGTATTGCAAATTTTATAGCCCAGAATATTGGCTATCTATAAATATTTTATGTTCATTTTAAATAATATATATTCTGCTAACATTGGGTAGAATATTCCAGAAATTATAATTGGTAATATTGTTCAGATTTTTTACATATATTAACTCTGTGTCTACTAGTTCTATTAATAATGATGAGAAAGGTGATAAAACGTCCAACTATTGTTGAGGATTTGTCTAATTCCTGGTGTGAGGTTTTGCTTTGTGTATATTGAAGCTCTATTACATGGTTTGTAACTATTTATCATGGTTCTGTTCTTTATCCCTTGTTATAATTTTTAGTCTAAAATCTGCTTTGTATGAGTATAGCCATTCCAGTTTTCGTTTTATTGATTTTAACATGGTATATCTTTTCAATACTTTTTCAATATATTTGGTCTCTTGATTTTTAAAATAGGTTTTTTATAAGCATCATGTATTTAGTTCTTTTTTTAAATTAAATTGAAAATCTTTTAATTGTAATTTTAGATTATTTCTATTTAATATTATTACATTGTTGGGTGAAAGTATAGCTTGTTGATATTTGTGTTCTACATGTTTTTTCTTTTTTATTCTTTTTTTCTGACACTTTTAAGTTAATTAGATAATTTTTATGATATCATTTTAACTCTATTATTGACTTATTAGTTATAAACTCCTCACATTTTTCTATTTTAGTGCTTAATTTAGGGCTTATGAGGTACATGTTTAACTTATCAAAATCTACCTTCATGAAATACTATGTCTCTGCCTATATTGCATGAGAATATTACTATAGTACACTTTCATTTTTTCCCTTCCAGCCTTTGCGTAATTGCTGTCACATATTTTGTCTTGGCTTATAAGTTCCCAAATATAGTATATTGTCTTTGCTTTAAACACTCAAATAGCTTAAATAGAGTAGTTTAATAATAAGTAAAGATATACTTTGTTTTTACTCACATATTCATTGTTTCTGGTTCTCTTCACTCCTTCATTTAAATCCAGATTTCCATCTGATGTTTTCCTTTTTCTAAAGGGCTTCCTTTAACATTTCTTATAGTACAAATCTGCTAGTGGTGAAATTTCTCAGCTTTTATATATCCAAATTGTCTTCATCTCACCTTCAGTTTGACATATACTTTTGCTGAGTTGATTATTATTTCTTTTAATACTCTGAAAACAAGTTTTCAGTGTTTTCTATCTGTGTCCTTTATAATGAGAAATTAGCTGTCTTTCGTTTCTCAATTTTAATTTTTACTGGTAATTTTACTGGTTTTAAGGATTTTGATTATGATATGCCTTTCCTCTCATCCTCCTCTTCCTCCTCCTCTTTTCCTTCTCCTAGAGTTTATTTAGTTGTTTGGATCTGTCAGTTTATGGTGTTGATTTAGTTTGGACAATTTCAGCCATTGTTTCTTTAAATATTTTTTCTCTGCCTTTTTCTCCTCTTCTCTGTGGTCTTACGTTACATGTGTATGTGGCTACCTGAGGTTGTCCAACAGTTCACTGATGCTGTTAATTTTTTCTGTTTTCATCATGAGTTTCACAATTGAAAGTTTCTCTTACTCTCTTCACGTTCACTATTCTTTTCTTCTGCAGGGTCAAATATGATGTTTTTCTCATCCATTATATTTTCCTTTTAACGTATTGTACCTTTTATATCTCAGACTTTGGGTTATTGTGACATTTTCCATATCTCTGTAACGTGCTCAAACTTTTCTCTCTATACTCTTGAACATATGTAAGACAGATGTAATCATCTGTGTAATTTATGTTTGTTTTCATTGAGTGAAGATATGTTCCAACTTTTTCATGCTATAACTTGTTTCTTGGATAGCAGATATTGTGAATTTCACCACATGGTATGTCAGATATTATTGTTTTTCTGTAAATAGTCTCATAGGACTTTTTTTAGAATAGAGTTAAGTTACTGGGAAACAATTTGAACTTATGTTTGGTTACACAGGAGCAAAAAGACCTTTAGGACTAATTTTGCCATAATACTGATGCAAAAAATAAATAAATAAAATAAAAATAAATTTAAAACTTCTATAAATGTTACCCAATGTCCTATAAATTATAATGTTGATCTGTTGGTTAGAAACCTGGCCCTGGCCCTCTGTGATTGTAAGCATGATTTATTTTCCCCCCTGCTCCCTTTGAGTAATTTTTCATGGACTTGTATACATTTCTTACATAGATGCACTGAGAGCATTTAGTTGAAAACTCAAGAGTGGTCCTCAGCAGATATCCACTTTGAACTCTCTCTTTTGAGCCCTTTCCTTTTCAATACTCTGCCATGTGAATTGTAATTGCTTTGGTCTTCTATGTCTTTTAACTGTTTCTTCAATTAAGGACAACTGTCTCTGTCCCCAATATTCCCTCTGCTACCACCTGAAAACTCACTCTTGTCAGTAACCTGCAGCAATTTTAGGATTAATTATTTGTTTCCTTTCTCTCAGAGATGACTTGTCTACACTGCTTGACATCCAAAGTTTGAAAACCATTTGATATATATGTAGTTGTTTCAGATTCAGGATAAATATAAGAAATAAACTCCTCACTCATATTTAACTAATTTACATATAGTTATTTTTAAATTTTTATTTCCAAGGACTGCTTTTTATATTTTTGCACTAAATGTGGGCTTTGTCTCTGTGGGGTGATTTTACTCCAAACTTGAGCCTTTCTTCCTGTCTTTTCTCTTCTATACAGTTTTCATTTTACTTCAGACTCTACCTTGCTCTTCCCAAGGTGTTGAAGTGAGAAGAAAAAACATTTTGGCTTTAAATGCTGTTTTTTTTTTATTTATTTCTACTGCTGATAATTTGAAATTTGTAGAGTTCTCTTTCACTTATGCTGAATTCATTATATGGATTTGTTTATGCTTCCTATTTGGTATAGTCTGGAGGATTTGGAGGATGTCTTACAATATTCAGTTTTGTAAGGAAATAATACCTCAGCTATCTGGAATTCTTTGTCATATTTTTTTTAAAAAATTGATTGTAGAAACATAGAGACACACAGAGAAACAACAGATTTGTTTAATATTAAAAGAATATTCTGAAATGTCTGAGCATTTTAGAATAATTAAATATTCAATTAAAGTTAAAATACATAGTTGCATGGTTCTACATTTTTATTTCAAAACCAACAATTTGTATATAAAATGGGAAAGACATGATTAGGAAAAAAACACATTTAATAGGATGTTTATAGCTTTATTTGGATACAAACTCATACAAAATGGTTATGATAAGACAATGAGAATATTTAAGATATCATTAATACAATAATATCATTCAGAGAATGTACCTTTCACGTTTAAAAGCATCAGTATTTAAAGATAAAATCAAGGATGTTTATTTAAAATACACTTCTGAATGCCAAGGACATAAAAAGAACAAAAACTACTTAAATGCCTATCTATAAGAGAAATACATTTGAATAAATATCAATATATCCATATAAAATTTTATACAACTATCAAATGAATCACATCTGCATTTTAGAATTTTTTTTGGAGAAACTCAAGTTGAAAATTAAAATGGAATGTCTACTATATGTGTCAGTTTTTATTTTATAAAAATAATTGATTTTATCCATGTTTATATATGTGAAGAAAGTTAAAAATGTGGGGAAAGTTAAAGATCAATCCTCAATAAGACATTGACATTAACATTAGTTACATACATGCAGAAAAGTTGAAGATGAATACTCAATAGGCCACTGACACTAAGTCCAGTAGTAAGATTGGACCTTAGAGGAAACCATATATGTTGTTTTATTGTTTAACCTGCTAAAGGGTAATTGGATATTATGTTAGAATTTTTCAAAATACATAAGAAAAAAAAAAGTAAAGAAAGGGACATGCATTAAAAACTTGCATCTTACAACAAATATTAGCTTATGAAAATCAAAATATAAGTAAAGGATTATCGACAACATGTCCAGGACTCCTATTTGTTCAAAAGCTGAATTAAGTCGCTCTTTTGAAATGAAAAAGTTTGCCCCTCAAGATTGGCATAAAAATATGTCTACAGATCTTTGGCTTTTACCACACTATGAGTATGTGCACTTTCTCATTTTGAATAATACCTTATATTATAATTGAAAGAATTTATAAAAATCTTAAAGGAATCATTTCAGGAGGAAAACTATTGCAAATGAGAAAAAACTGAAACGATTTAGAGCTGGTAAGCTTTGAAATAAATAGAAAAGGAACTTAATGAGTTTCTACAAATATTTAGAGAGTGATTAGAATTGTACTTACACATTTTCATTACTTTTCATAGAGAAATAAGCGAGAGAAAATAATGCTAAAACCACAAATTGTTTGGTTAGATTTTAAGTAGGATTTCTTCCCTGGAAAGGCTATTAGCTAATGAAAGATGCTAATTGGAAACTTTATTAACCATTATTCATAATAATAAACTACCCAATCCTTTAGGTTAATATAACTTAATATTTGTCTTGTGCATGTATATATTACATTGAATTTTTGTTTGCTTTTGATCTTCAGAATCCTCTATGCAATAAAAAAGGAATTATTATCTCCATATTTATCTATAAATATTTCTGTGTTGAAGGATGTACACTAGGTCATATAATCTCTTTGGTAACAAAACAAGTTTTTAAATAGATCATTGATTATATATTTTATACAAAACTACAAACATATTTTAACTCATTTTCTTATAGAATACAACTTTCCTGAAGAAACAATGCACAGTACAAAGTTTGCTATGAGCATTCAGTATTTTAGTACATTTCCATTTGATTATTTCTCACCACAGACAGGAGGCCTCTCGAATCCACATTTTAAGAAATTTCTGCTGTTATCTGAAATCTGATGAGACTGACTTAAATTCTTAAAACATTTGTA
This sequence comes from Cacajao melanocephalus, assembly GCA_963573385.1. Classification (NCBI taxonomy): domain Eukaryota; kingdom Metazoa; phylum Chordata; class Mammalia; order Primates; family Pitheciidae; genus Cacajao; species Cacajao melanocephalus. The sequence goes on from CAUYLG010048800.1 coordinate 33,514, forward strand.
TCTGGGTAAAATAATTTTAAAATTATGCTTTGAGAAGAATAAAAATTTTCATGTTTATTTAGGAGAATTAAAATGTTCATATTTTATGTCACCATAATTATCTATAAAAATTATTGTGAATTATCTAAGTTCTATCACATATATAGAAGATACATTAATTCAAGAAAATTAGATATGTGTTTACTTTAGATAGCTGAAGTATGCCACACATGCACATTTTTAAAACTAAGAGCGGTTTAGAGAAAAGAGTGTCATCCCAGAATGGGTTCTCCAGGAAGCAAAACTTGAAATTAAATACAATGTGCAGAAGGTCTATTAGGGCAGGGTCTTGGGATCAACTGCTACTTACAGCAGAAGCAGCAGCAGATTTGAGTAGCTAGAGAAGTGAAAGGGCAATGCCAACTAGGCAACACCCTCCTCTGACTTCATGGGAAGATCTGGAGCAAATAACATTTCACTGGAGTTGTCCTGAGCTACTCTGAAATGGTTAAGACGTTATAACCTCTCCTACAAGTCATTACGGGTGAACTGCTTAGGGAAAGAAATGACTTTGAGAAAAGTACTCCTTGGCACCTGAGGTAGTCCCTGAAAGGGACTGACACCTGAATGACATCTAGTGCTCCAGCAGCTGAGACAGTAATCCCTTTCAGTAAGACAGATATGGGTTGAGCTTTACCATGTCAACCACATCAGTTGTAAGGTGTACAATCTGAGTTATAAAACACAGTTGTGCTCACAGAACATTATTCATACACTCAAATATAAACAATAGAAAATAATTTATTTTACCACTGGAGGTTATTCTAAATGATAATAGTTTTGATGCATAGGTTGTGATAGTATATGGGTGTTTTAAATTTTTTGATTCTGTTTGCTTGGTCCTGAAGGGATGGATCCTATGTGTTGTCATTTTTGCTTTGTTTGGATTTTTCTCCTGAAACAATCCCCTTTATTTAATATATCAGGTATGTAATAGCATAAGAAAATTAAATGAGAAGTTTATTCAAAGATTCTGAAATTTTTATGTCAAAAATAAGTAATAAAGGCCTTCTAACTGACAATATTTTTATCAGGTATAATATTACAATAATTGTAGTTTTCAAGAAGAAACCTACTACACACATCTTTATGAGCAAACAGGCCCAAAATACATTGATAGCACCAGTTCTCCAGTCTCACAGCAGTCACAGATCTTTGTTCTTTGGGTGGTATGATACCACCTTATATGAAAGATTCATTTAAAGCAGGTGCAGCCATATTCTAAAGATACAAATTAGCTCAACTTTTAAACAGAGTCATATAACAAAGCATGTTGCTGGACACAAAACCCATTTGAAATGATAAACTTAAGACATTATTTCCAATGGAGTAGGTAATAGGGCTGGATACATTCTTAAAACTGTTCCTTCAAGGACATCTTCCTATAAAGTATTTCAACAATTCACACCCCATGAGAACAACTCACTTTATTAATAAAAGAGTCATTTCTATGATACATTAGACTAGCACTCTGTAAGCTGCTGACTAGATAGCATATTAAATACTTAGTAGTAGCTTACCCTGCATTGTGGGCTTCTAAATAAAGTCACTTAAAGCAGGGGTACCCTACCCCTGAGCCACACATCTGTACCCATTTGTGGCCTGTTAGGAACCGGGCTGCACAACAGGAGGTGAGCATCAGGTGAGCAAGCAGTACCACCTGAGCTCTGCCTGCTATCAGATCGGCAGGGGCATTAGATTCTCGTAGGAGTGCAAACCCTATTGTGAACTGCACATGCAAAGAATCAGGGTGTGGGCTCCTTATGATAATTTAATGCCTGATACTATTTCATCCCAAAACCATACCCCTCCCCATCTGTGGAAAAATTGTTTTATACAAAACTGGTTCTTCGTCCCAAAAAGGTTGGGGACAGCTGATTTAAATGCTAGCTAGCATCCTCTGGAGAGTGCCCTCCTAAACAGTATAGTTTAGAAATTAGCTGTTCTTGGTGAAAGGGGATAGTTTACAGCTAACTAATGCACAGACATATTTCTTAACCAGGCTGATATATATTAAGGTATATTGTATATAGTTTAACATTGGCATGAGAACACATAAGACTAAACACAAGAACACAAAACAAAATTAAAAGGCAGAATAAGGTTTAAAATGTTATTTTTTAAGTAGCTTTGTTAGCTATAGTAACTACATTGGGACATCATCAAAATGTATCACCAATATACCATACATTGTTTTCAGTATGCATGCCACCTAATGAACGATACCATATCCAGGATCAAGACAGTCTATTATGGCTCATGCCTGTAATCCCAGCACTTCGGGAGGCCGAGGAGGATAGACATCCTAAGGTCAGGAGTTTATGACCACCCTGGACAACATGGTGAAACCCCGTCTCTACTAAAAATTCAAAAATTAGGCATGGTGGTGGGCACCTGTAATCCCAGCTCTTCTAAGTATGATTACTCTGCTATACAGGATGGTAGGACTGTTTAGTACAAAACACAGTAATTACTAGCTTCTGTGAGATTCATGTCATTAAAATGTTGCCTGTGCTTCGGGAGCCCTAACAGAAATAACCCTAACATAATCAAATTCAAGACTTTTATCTGAACAAAAAAACTAACTCATCAGCCATGACAGATCAGCCAGTGTTTTGACTGAGTATCAGAAACCAGCATCTGGGCAAGCCATTTTAAAACCACTTCAAGTTTTTACTCTCCCAGCAGTGTAGCAGAATAAAGAAAAAGACAGTACAGGAAACACATAACTACAGCCTCTTAGAGATAGAAGGGTCACGTCACCCAGTCTCCATTTCATTGAAAGAATACCTTGCACAGCATCCTTCAGAAACGGCCTTTGGTCTCCCTTAATTGAGTCCCATGGCAGGGAGTATATTGTGGAAAGGCTTTCTTATTTGGAAAGTTATTATTCTCAGAAAGTTCTTGATTATTTAGAGTAAAACAGTGTGCCTTCCCATTGTTCCTTGTTCTACATTTTGAAAGCACACAAAATAAACTCCCTCTTCCAAATGAAAGTTCTAAAGACACTTTAAGATGCAAGAATGTCTCTGGTTAATCTTTTTCTCTCCAGGCCAAGAGTACAGTTTCCTAAACTTGTCACTCACATGGACCCTTCAAATATTGTGGAAATTTGTTTAGAGAGTATTAGTTGGTCAATCTTCTCTTTCTGTGTGGCATCTGCAATACAATATAATGTGCTATTTGTAGAAAAGCAAAGAATCATGGTCAGAGATTATGTTCTTCTCATCTGGATACTACACTGCTGTAAACTACTACTACACTGCAACTGAATGTGGATATAATTCGAGCCATATGTGTATGTCTGCTTGCTTGCGTTCACCAGGAATATCACGTACTTGTTTCTATAGAACTTGTTGTCAGAAAAAAAGATATCCTATTTGTAATCACGATTTCTACTTTCTATGCAAATATATGTTTTACTTTTGAAAGCTTGTTTGGTTTGTGTTCATCATTACAGCGCGTTCTGATCTTCACACTTCAGGTATACTGAATTTCTTCACAGACATGCACTCTCGTTCTCTCGTCTACTTCAAGGTCTGTGCAATTCCTGTTTCTCTTCCCAAAAGACCCTTCTCAATCCCACATTGCCTTAATTAGCTTGGCTGCTAGAAAAAGAATACCATAAACTAAGTGGTTTAAGCAATATTTATTTCGCACAGTTCTGGAGGTCTGAAGTCCAAAATCAGGGGACCAATACCATTAGTTTCTTGGTGAGGGAGGGCCCTCTTCCCGATTTATAGACAGCCATTATTGCTGTGTCCTCACATGGCAGAAAGAGCTAGCTAGCTCTCTAACTTCTTACAAAAGCAATTATCTCATTGATGAGGGCTCCACCCTTATGACCTCATTATCCCCAAAAGACCCTCACCTTCAAATACCATCACATTGGGATTAGGGTTTTAACACATGAATTTGTGGGGGACATGAACATTCAGTCCATTATATATACATTCATTTACAATATGTCATTCATAAATTTTTTATGAAACAGCGTTTATTGACATATAAGTTATATGTGAATGTTAGCAAGTCATAAGTGTGTGGCTTAATCAATTCTCACCAAGTAAGTATACCATATAACCTTCTCCACATTCATTCTTCTTAATTTCCTTTAGCTGGCTCACTAACTTGCATTTTCTTCAGCTCTATCTTTAAAATCTTCCATGAGTAGTTCAATGAACTATATGTAATTTACATGTAATTTATATACTGAAGTGCTCCTTGTTAACACGCAATATTCTCACCAAACAGCCAGCATTGGTTTCCAGTGTTAAACAGAGCATGCTGTGAGTGCAGCCTCCATGTTTGCCCTCCCCCTTGCTTCAAGCCAGGCAGAACACAGGGGACTTGGTAACTAGTAAGTGCTCAGTATCTACTGAGCTAGGGAATCAATATGGCATTTTGATTCTACTATGTTAGCAACCTCTATCTGTTGTCAGTCATCCTTTTTTGATACCCACTAAGGTAGTAAAGAATGTATAGAAAAGGGCTAAGGTTATCCTATGAAATTACATTAAAGTACAACTTTTATCTAATACTTTTACATAGTTTAGATAATATTTTGCTTTAGATAATAATATAGTATGAATCCTCCTATTTTATTGCTTTCTCCAAATTATAACACATTTGGCTAAAGACCATAATAAAATCAAAGTATAGTATATCCATGCCATTTTTCTAATAAAATGAAAGAACATGACAGTACTCACTTGAAAGAACATGACAGTACTCACACCACTTCTCAGTGAATCCACGTAATGGGTTATGGTGAACAAAATAAGAACATCAAGATGCCAGATTATTGCTAGCTATGTGATTTTAGTATCACATTTTCTTCATTGGTAAAGTGAAGATATTAACATAGTTATATCACAGACTTTTGTGATAAATAAGTTAATAGCTATCACCACCTCTCTCGATTTGTTGATTGGTATCAGTATTCAGAAAATCATTTGCCTAAAAATTTACTCTGGAATTTTACAAAGGATCAGTATTAAAGTTACCATCATATAATCCCAGACTGACCATTTTAAAAATAGAAATATAAACAAAAGGAGTCATCTTTCTCCAAACTTTAACTCTTCTGTCAAGTTTGATTCCTGAAAGATTACAAAAGTAGATACAAAACCACTTCAATAGTTTAGAACTCCAAAAAATCATTTCTTAATGTATACCATGAGTTGGCAAACCTTGTCTGTAAAGGGCCAGAGAGCAAATATCTCTAGCATTGCAGACTCTACCAAATCTATCTCAGCCAATCAACTCTGCTATAGCATAAAGGCAGATATGGATAATATATACATGAATGAGAGTGGCTGTGAACCAATAAAACTTTATTTACAAAAGCAGGCAGCTGGCAGGATTTGGCTTGTAGAACAGAGTTTGACAACTCCTTGGGTATGATTTTGAACTCACTTAAAAATGGCAATCAGCATTCATATTTTCTGTCCTGTTTTAGCATGCGTGTTACACTTTCATATTTGAACAGTGATATATTTGGCAGAAAAAGGAAGAATATAGAAATTACACATTTCTGCCTTTAGTCTAATAAATCTGACTATATTGACACATTCTTTTTCCATCTTATTACTATTCCTTAGGTTTTACATACACTTTGTTGCTTATAGTACTTTTCAAAATTCAATCTGTGCTTTTGACTTACCAAGGATATTCTAAAAAATTTAAGACAATGTATGATGTTTTTCAACATTGATATACATTGCCTTTTCTGAAATTTGAGTATTTTCTTTCACAATTTGAGATTATAATAACAGTGTTAATAATTTTTTTAGATGACTATCTTTTTTCTTCCTCATTGTAATTATTCTCAATTGCAGAGTTGGAATTGTATTTTGTAAACTCTCACTATCCTTCACCTGTGAAGCCTTAACAACTTTTTTAAAGAAACAGAGTTTATTGAAGTATAAGCTATATATGAATGTGAGCAAGTCATAAGTATGTGGCTTAATCAAGTCTCACCAGTTAAGTATATCATATAATCTTCTCCAGGTCAAACAATGAAAGAAAAAAAAAAACAAAAAACAGAGAGATCTAGAAATAAACTCCTAGTCTATACATGCCCTAAAAGCAAATTTTATCCTTAATTCTAATACCTTATGCTAGATTTACGTGCTTTTTTTTATATAAATGAAATGATACATTATATATTGCCTTCTCTTGTTCCTCATTATATTTGTATGATTCATTCATGATGATAGATGTGGCAGTAGTAATCCTTTCATTCTCATTTAGGCATTTGGTTTTATTTTTAATACAGCACTAGTTATTTATCCTATGTAATTTTGATGAACATTTACATGATTTTCAGTTTGTGAGTATTTCATATAGTTCTATGAACATTCTTGTTCATTTCTTTTGGTAAGCATGTAGATAAATTCTGTTTGGTTATGCCTAAAAGACAAATTGCTGGAGAATAGGTAATACCTATGTTCAGCTATAGCCAACCTTTTTTCTAAAGAGATTGTACCAATTCACATTCCTATCTGCAACAGATGACACTTCTAGCTTCTCCAAATCATCACTCAAAATTGGTTTTATTATTAATAATAAAAATTTGAAAAACCCTCATGCATGCTTAATGAAAAATAGAAACAGGGCAGTTTCTTTTTTTTTTTTTTTTTTTTTTTACTTACCGACTTCTTGACACTGCCTTTGATTTATTTCCACACTGAAAGTTGTTTTCCACCTGGCTTTTTTTGAATGATTGCTTATGAAAAGACAGATGCCTTCTCTTCAAGTTCTTATCCCTTAGGCTCTAGCAGGCAAGCTGGTGTGCATTTGCAACATGCATAGTAGGTATTACCTCAGGCAAGGAACCCATCAGACAGATCACTATGTTTCCATACTGAGTATTGCTATCTGTTGGAATCATCCACTAATTAGCCACTGTTCTGGGTCACAGTCACACACAGAGTTATCTACACATAACGAAAAGCTCAGTCCACCCAGATCCAAGCAAGTGCGAGTTCTTTTGACATATATTGAATAACTTGACTTCTCAGAGCTTCGATTTTCTTACCCATAAAATAGAAATCATACTAATCTCTCAATCAGATACTAACTGTATCTGGGGGAAGAAAACATATATTAAGCATGTGATTAAGCATTCAGTGTTTTATATCTACCAAGTAATAGTTATTTTACTGTTCTTTTATCTAACTTTTGTCAGTGCCCTTATGTACTGCTCTTTATTGACAACATGGAAAAATCTTCAAGGCCAGACTGAGTTTTGGGGTGTATATACCCTTGTGTTTACTAAATTCCAGACAATCTCAGGGTAAGAGAAGGTAACTTTATTTCCCTCTTCCACAGAGCTGAATCTAAGCTTTCAGAGGATAACGAATTTGTCTTCCACATTCTCAACAGCATCCCCTGTTCTACATGCTTTCCATGAGACTATGTAATCTCTCTCCTTTACTGCTAAATACATATATCATGTTTTGTTCATATTTTGGGATACATGGTAAACAGGGCAAAACTGTCTATAAAATTTTTCACAGTTCTTCTGGAAAATACACCACATCCCCCAGCAGTATTGAGTGGGCCACTTTTACGTTATTTCTGTTGTTACTATGTCAGAAATACTTAGCTTCATTGAGATTCTTCTCTACCTCATTCTTTATCAAATACACTGGAACACGGAAAATTGACAAATAGAGAGCAAATGGCTTTCCTGACTCTGTGTCACTGATAGCTTTCTGGCCATTCAAATGAAACAAGCAAAGCCTTTTATTTTCACTTTAGGCTATCAGCATTAAGTGAAACACATACTGGGCTAACCACCCATTTAACAGTTAATTCACATACAATCTTGGACACTTGCTTAACTTAAGTAAGTTTTTTAAGGCGTGATGTCTCAAGGACAGTAGCCAATTCATATATCCCTTCTTTTGCCTACACTCCCTAATACAGGAACAAGCTGGTCAGCAAGTATTTCTTGGGGATTATACAATAAATTATTTAATAAAATGAATGGCATACAAATATTCTGGCATAAAATATTTTATACCTCAATAATGTATCCTTGAATATAGTTAATGCTCTTTACTTAGACAATATTCTCAATGCACTTTCGCTCATCTGCAACAATATTACTTCTATATTTTCATTGAATAAACCTGCTATCTTCATGGAAATGTTTCCCTAACATACCCAGAATCATTTCTAATATTTATTTATTTACTTATGTTAGAGGTACTGTCCCACTATGTTGCCTAGGCTGGCCTCAAACTCCTGGGTTCAAGAGATCCTCCCATCTCAGCTTCCGGAGTAGCTGGGACTATAGAAGTGTGCCACCATGCCCAGTTTGCTAACATTTATTGCACATTGTTTATCTGTCAGACCATCTTTTGTGTTTCCTGCGTATTTGTTCATTAACCCTCATTACAACTCTGTGAGATAGGAATTATTATTACAGATGGAGACATAAAGTCTTTTAAATAACTTACCCGAGATCATCTGGTGTCTAGTGGCAAATCCAGAGATCTGGTGTAGTGCCTATGATATGAACTACCTTGCTATGCTGATTCCTGATCGAATGGATCCTAAAATATTTGAGTATATAAAATAAACTGTCATAATGTTCCTTTCAAAAAGAAATAGTCTCCATTACTGAAATATTATTAATAATATTGCTGCATACCATCCCCACAATAGCATCCTTTTTTAAATGCAGTAAGAAAACCTTATAACGGCTTGGCTATCTGTTATTACTTGATAACCATCTCTAGCTTCAAAATCCTTCAGCCAAGGCTATACCAAAGAATCTGACAGAAAATTCACTGACTGTTAGAGACAGTAGGTTTTTGTTTGTTTTGTTTCTTTTTTAAACATGCCTGTAAATTTGTCTTTCTCCCACTCTGATTCAATCAAGAGTCATGCTCCCTGAATCAAAGACGTTGAACAACAAGCCAAGCCTGGAAACATGGATGCTCCAAGCCTACTTAAAAGAGATGGGAGGGAAGGGGTTATTCCCAGTGGGGTTCCTCCATGTGCTCTACAGTCTTGCCATAGTTTCCTCTGTGTACTAGTAGTATCAGTATCACCAAGGAGTTTGTTAGAAATGTACAATCTCAGGCACCACCTCAGACATACTATAAAAGAACCAATTTCAAGATGGTCCCTGCGATATCCTCCCCTTGTTGTAGACACTCTCTGTGAGCATCTCCCTGGATTGCAAGTAAGACTTGTGAACATGATGAGATTTATTCCAATAATTTGGTTACATGGCACAGGTAAAAGGACTTTGGTGATATGCTAAAATTTCCTAATTAGTTGACTTTAATTCAATCCAATGGGAGATTTTCCCGGGTGGGCCTTGCCTAACTGAGTGAGCCTCTTAAATGAGAGTCTACAGATTATTCAGAGAGATTTGAAGCAGGAAAGATACACTCCTGTTTTCTGTGAAGCAAGAAACTGCCTTATTAAGATGACAGCGTAACAGGAAATGGTGGGATGCCCCTAGGAACTGAAGTTCTTGGTTTTGTAACTACAAAGAAACATATTTTGCCAGCAGTCAATGAGCTTGAAGGGGGGATTCCAAGCTTCATGTGAGATTGCAGTCCCTGGCAACAGTGTGGTTCCAGCCTGCTGAGAGGCTGAGCAGAGGAGTAAGATAACTTGTACCTATAATCCTGACCCAGTAGAAATGATAAGATAATAAATGTGGGTTATTCTAAAGCACTGAGTCTGTGGTATTTTGTCACATAGCAATATAAAACATACACACATACTAAATCAGAATCCACATTCTTAATAAGCATTCCAGTTGATTTCTTCCCATTAAAGTTTGAAGCATTTCCCTATAGTCTAGAGCAGAAGTAACACTGTCACCATCAGCTCCAAAGGAAGAAATGAGATGTCACAGAGATCACAGGAATTATTTACGATGAAACTTAAAAGTTAAAAATTAGCATACATGCTTAATACTTGAATATTTATTTATAAATATGGTACAGGTATGATTGTAAAATATATTTTGCACATTATAAAATATACATGAAATAAAAATTTTAAAAGTTGAACATTTGACAATATTTTATTTTGCATTTGAAAATACTTCATCTCTGAATTTATTAGCAACAATATATTATATTATTATATTATTATATCTATTTATATATTTATTTCACATGCCCATGATGGCAATTTACTCAATGCTCAGGGGATACTGTAAAAATTTTTAGATCACATTATCATATAGAAATTCAAATGTAAGGAATTAAGTTTAGATGTATACTTAATTTATTTAGTTATTCAGTCATTCATTCATTTATTTATTTATTTTGAGACGGAGTCTCACTCTGTCACCAGGCTTGAGTGCAATGGTGTGATCTTGGCTCACTGCAACCTCCTGGGTTCAAGCAATTCTCCTGCCTCAGCCTCCTAAATAGCTGGGACTACGGGCACGCGCCACCATCCCCAGCTAATTTTTGTATTTTTAGAAGAGACAGGGTTTCACCATAATGGCCAGGATGGTCTCGATCTCTTGACCTGGTGATCCACCTGCCTCGGTCTCCCAAAGTGCTGGCATCACAGGCATGAGCCACTGCATTCGGCCACACACTTAATTTTTATATGTGTAATAGCTGTTCAATTAATATGTTTACATACAATGTAATATGTTTTAATATTGGCCAGGAACAAGAAGCACATCAAGTGCACAAATTTTGCTTTCTACAAATACTATTCTCCAATAAGAGGAAGAGGGATCCTTGAGTAAATGTCCCATTCTAGAACTGGGCAGAAAATACAAAAGATGAGCTTGGAGGTTCTTCTAGACCAGAAAAAAAGAAAAATGGTCAAAAAACAAAAGAAAACAAACAAATAATCAAAAGGAAATGTACTTTGGTGGGCACATTCCTAAGGGATACAAAAGCCAATTGTGTCCCTTTATCAATGGCCAATGCTGGAATAATTTCTGCAACAAAATAAGTAAAGCAGTACTGGATTATTACCCAAAATATGAAATAAATATCCATGAGTCCACACTAATATAAATAAACATGATATAAATAAATAAATAAATAAATAAATAAATAAATGGGAAATGTAAGATAAATCTCCACTGCAGAATAACTCCCCACTCCTCCAGTATGAGCTGCACATACAGAGACTTCCTTCATAGAATTGAGTAAAAAAATAGGGGGAAAGAGTGACTTTACAATTTGGAGTGATCTGACAGACACTACTTCAACCAGAGAATCAGAATTAACTACACAGTAATGTCATGTATATAGAGTTTATCCTTGATACAATGTGATGAAAATGGCAATTTTCCCTGTGTTTTTCCTGACTAACCCCCTTATCTCCAGTATTATCATAAGAAAATAATAATATTCAGACAAGTCCCAATTGAAGATTCTCTAAAATACCTTACCAGTACTCCTCAAAATGTTCAAGTACTACTCAAAAATATAGAAGAAATGGACTATTGAATATATGAAAACTTTCTGTACTATCTTTGTGACTATTCTTTAAATTTAAAACTATTCTAAAGTAGAATGTTATGTTAAAAAAAAATGAGATGCAGACATAGGGTCAATATAAAAATGGTATGATTTTCAGAACTGATAAACAGGGTGCAGAGATCTTTACAAGCCATTAAGCTGATAGTCTTTAGTGTTTAGTGATCCATGTCAGAGGAGCTCTGGATGGAATCATTGCATTTGGAGGAATTTGGAGTAGATAATATCCAAAATACCTTTTAGTTACTTATGAGTCAATTCTTAGTAAGCAGGACATTTTGATAAATGTCTGTGTTCTATGTACTTAGATATTTTGAGTAAATGTATCGCATATTCCAATTTTCATCCATATTCAAGTAGTTATTTTAAATATAAAAGGATAATTGTCTGCCAATCATATACCTGTCAGGTTCTTTTTAAAAAAAAATAGTGTAAAGTACACTGTATAAAGTGAAATTAAACTTTTTAAAATTTATGTTCAAAAGTATTTTATTATACCTTTGCCTCTGTTCTGAATATTAGAATAAGTCATGTTGATACTGCATCTTAACTATGAATGAAATACCATTATCTACCTAACCAGGGTAACTGGTGCATTGTCAGATTAATTTTTTTAAAGTTATTCAAAATCTGCCATTACCTGCAAAATGCAAAAGCATCAATATGATTACAATACTGTTGAGATTTGCCATTAAAGCCTTTGTCTGTCTTGACTTTTTAAAATGAAATATGTTTTCACAATAGATTAATAAGTTCTAAGGATTCAACAAAAAAACTATTATCAATTAAAGCATTGTCCATGGAGAGATAACAGTACTGAAATCATGACATCAAATAATATGACAGGACTATGTAAAATTTTAATTAGTGATCACACCATACTTAATTTTATTTAAAAATAAGTAACAGAACTCTAATAAGTAATATGCTCAAAAAATAAACAGAGATAAAGAAACGTAAATGCCATTAAACATATTAGTTGACATTAATTTGATGTAAGTTTCATATTGGCATGTGAAATTGCAAATAACTTTTTCATCATATAAATGAATGTTCATTTTAATTCCATAAAATACAAAATAAGTTACTTTACTAAAAATTTACATACAAAATGTGCCTTATTATTTTTATTTTTCAGAAAACATGATTTTCTTTAGAAAATTTAGCATTATATCTAAATTCAGAACAATACAGGAGATTCCCAAGCATAAACGTCTTTAAAATTGTTCTGAAAATAGAGAGAATAATAATACACTGCCCACCAGAGAATACTTGCTAAATTAATATGAGTTTATAAAGAGAAAAAAATAAATTAAGATTTTATCTTACTGGATTAAGAAGTTAATATTTCAGTTTACTAATATAGAAATATTACATATTAAATACAACCACACCTCTCCTGTTCCATTAACTTCTGTTCATGAAGAACTCACCATGTGACAAGCAGGATTCAAAACACATTAGTCTACTTAATCTTAAGAATGATTCTATAATTATTCTACTTGCACAAAAGTAAACTGAAAGTAGAGGCATAGGAAGTTGAACCTAAGTAAAAAAACTGAGAAATGGAACTTGAGGAATTTATGGATCCAATGCTCAGAACAATCTCTCCTCATCACTCTACTATCTCTCTGTGTAGAAAACTACTGATAGAAAAGTTTCATTATAATTGGCAAAACAAATATAATAGGTCTTCCTATAGTTTTAATTTTAGTTAAAATTAATAACAAATTGATAGACTTTTCACATTCATTTAGGATACAAAAAAACAAGAAGAAATGATATTAATACCAAATGACAAGAAGATGAATAATCAAGAAAATCATAACCTTTCTGGAGCTCATCAGAGGGGTGAGGTCACAGGCTAACCAACTAAACTGAACTAACTAAAGAAAGTGCAGCCAGGTATGGTAGTTCACACTCCTAATTCCAGCACTTTGGGGGGCCAAGGCAGGCAGATTACAAGGTCAGGAGTTTAAGACTAGCCTGACAAACATGGTGAAACCCTGTCTCTACTAAAAATACAAAAAATTAGCTGGGCGTGGTGGTGCGTGCCTGTAATCCCAGCTACTAAGGAAGCTGAGGCAGGAGAATCACTTGAACCTGGGAGACAGAGGTTGCAGTGAGCTGAGACCGTGCCACTGCACACCAGCCTGGGCAACAGAGCAAGCCTCTGTCTCAAAAAAAAAAAAAAAAAACAAAAAAACGTGACAGTGCTTCCCAGGGCTTAATCACTTATTTACCTATGGTAGAGGGCTACCATAAAAAAAACAAGTAAATAATGAAACTAGATCACCACCTCTCATCCTATACACATGTCAATTCAGAATAGATTAAAGACCTAAATGTAAAACCCCAAAATACAAAACTACTAGAAGAAAACGTAGGGGAAATGCCTTAGGTCATTGGCCAGGAAAAAAAGAACTAAAAAGCACAGTCAGGGAAGATGGTGGATATGAGATAGGGCTGCCATGCAGCTCCCACTTGGACAAACAGAACAGTGTGTGGAGACTCATGCCATGGACTTTTGCTCCAAGAACCAACCCAGAAGTGTACCGGAAAAACTGAAAGAATTCACAGATCTTTAGAAAGAAATCACAGGCCACTGCAAATTCTGCAAGACAGGCACAAAACTGTGAATTCTCAAAGTGTGAGATGAGGAAAAACCTGCTTCCAGACACACGTCCCAACCGGGGAACCTGGAAATCCATATTGCAGAAGAAGAATTTAGCCATAACTGGAGCTGAAACAGATTTAGTGTGAAATATTAAAGTAGAAGCAGCAGTAGGAAGAAGCTTGTAGTAACTCCTTTCTCCAGGTGGCTAACCAGTGGTCCTGAGTCTGTTCATGTAACAGTTTAACAGCTAGCATAACTAGCATTCAAGATGTCAGCACACTAAACCTATATACAATCAAGGACTTTCACGGAGTCTACTTCACTCTCCTTCTACCTCCACTGGAGCAAATGCTGGTATTCACAGCTGGGAAACCTGAAGATAGGTTGTATCACAGGACTCTTTGAAGACATTCCCAGCACCCAGGCCAGAGCACAGTAGCCCTGCTGGGTGGCTAGACCCAAAACAACAACAATTACTAGAGTTTGACTTGCAGGAAGCCCCATCCCTAGGGGAAGTGGGAGTATACCATAATAAGAGACCATCCCCTGGGACAAAAGAATCTGAACAGCAGCCCTTGATTTCTAGAGTTTTCCATTAAAATAGTCTACTCAAATGAGAAGGAATCAGAGTAGTAATTCTGGTATTAAGACAATAAAAGGTTCTATAACACCCCACAAAAGACCAAACTAGCTTCTTAGTAATAGATTCAAACTAAGAAGAAATCACTGAATTGCCAAGTAAAATAATTCATAAGGTTAATTATCAAACAACTCATGGAGATACAAGAGAAAAATCAAAACCAACTTAAAGAAATTTTTAAAAATATAGAATATGGATGAAAAATGCTCCAGAAAAGTAGATATCATAAAGAAAAAACAATCACAATGCCTGGAATGAAAGACACACATAGAGAAGAAATACAAAAAAAGCACTGTTAGGTGTCAACAATAGAATTGAACAAGTAAAAGAGAGATTTCAGAGCTGGAAGACAAGGCTTTTGAATTAACCCAATCAGATAAAGGCAAAGAAAAAGGAATCCTAAAAACGAGCAAAGCCTCCAAGAAATTTGGGATTAGAGTAAATGGCCAAATCTAAGAATGATTGGTATCCCTGAGGAAGAAGAGAAACTAAAAATTTGGAAAACATATTTGATGGTATAATCAAGGAAAACATCCTGGCCCTCACTAGAGATATAGCCACCCCAATATAAGAAGCTCAATTAAGACCTGGGAAATCCATCAGAAAAACATCATCATCCAAGCACACAGTCATCAGATTATCTAAAGTCTAGACAAAGGGAAGAATCTTAAGAACTGTGAGGCAAAAGCATCAGGTAACCTATAAGGAAAAACCTATCTTATTGACAGCAGATTTCTCAGCAGAAACCCAATAAGCCAGAAGGGATTCGGGTCCTATCTTTAGCCTCCTCAAGCAACATAATTGCCAAATAAGAATTTTGTAGCCAGGAAAACTTAGCTTCATAAATGAAGGAGAGATAAACTATTTTTATCTGAAGATAAATGCTGAAGGAATTACCAGTACCAAGTCAGCACTACAAGAAATGCTAAAAGGAGTTCTAAATTTTGAAACAAAACCTCAAAATATACCAGAATAGAACCTCCTTAAAGCATAAATCTCACAGCATCTATAAAACAATAATACACACACACACACACATACACATACACACAAGGTATTCAGGCAACAACTAGCATGATGAATAAAACAGCACCTCACGTCTCAATACTAACATTGAATGTACATGGCCTAAATGTACATGGCTCCGCTTAAAAAATACAGCCTGGCAGAATGAATAAAAATCCACCAACCAAGTATCTGCTGTCTTCAAGAGACTTATCTAATACATAAGGTAAATGGCATGCAAATAGACACAAAATGCAAACAGGAGTAGCTAGCTATTCTAGCTATTCTTATTTCAGCAAAACAGACTTTAAAGCAACCACTGTTAAGAAAGACAGAGTGACATTATATAATAATAAAAGAAAAATACCAACAGAAAAAAATCACAATCATAAATATATTTGTACCTAACATGGAAGCTCCCGTATTTATAAAACAATTATTACAAGACATGAGAAAAGATAGATGGCAACACAATAATAGTGGAGATTTCAATACTCCACTGACATCATTAGACATATCATCAAGACAGAAAGTAAACACAGAAACAATGGACTTGAACTATACTCTAGAACAAATAAACTTAGCAGATATTTACAGAACATTATGCCCAAAAACTGAAGAATATACATTATTTTCATCAGCACCTGGAACATTCTAAAAGATGAACCATATAGTAAGCCACAAAACGAGTCTCAATAAATTTCAGAAAATCAAAATTATATCAAGTGCCTTCTCAGACCACACTGAAATAAAATAAAAAATTAGCTCCAAAACGAACACTCAAAACTATGCAAATACATGGACATTAAATGTTTTGCTCTTGAATAGTTTTTGGGTCAACAATAAAATCAAGATGGAAATTAAAACATTCTTTGAATTCAACAATAAGAGTAACACAACTTATCAAAACCTCTGAAACACAGCAAAAGCAGTGTAACAGGAAAGTTCAAAGTATTAAATGCCTACATTTAAAAGTCTGAAAGAGCACAAATAGAAAATCTAAGATCACACCTCAAGGAACTACAGAAAGAAGAACAAACCTAACCCAAATCCAGCAGAAGAAAATGAATAACAAAAGTCAGAACAGAGCTAAATGAAACTTAAACAAAAAAATACAAAAAAATAAAATAAAAATCTGTATTTTTGAAAAGGTAAATAAAATTGATAGACCATTAGCAAGATTAACCAAGAAAATAAGAGGGAAGATTCAAAAAATCTTAATCCAAAACAAAACAGGAGATATTACAACTGATACCACAGAAATACAAGATTATTCAAGGCTACTATGAACACCTTTGCAAACACAAACTAGAAAATCTGGAGGAGATGGATGAATTCTTGGAAATATACAATCCTTCTATGTAACATTATAAAGAAATAAAATCTCTGAACAGAGTATTAACAATTAGTGAAACTGGAACAGTAATAAAAAATTGCCAAAAAAAAAAAAAGTCCAGGACCAGATGGTATTCAAGGAATAATTGTTACCAATCTTACTGAAAATGTTTTAGAAGATAGATAAAGAGGAAATCCTCCAGAAATCATTCCATGATACCAGCATCACCCTAATACCAAGGCCAGGAAAGAACATAACAAAAAAAGAAAACTATATACCAATATCCCTGATGAACATAAATGCAAACATTCTCAGCAAAATACTAGCTAACAATTCAACAGCCTATCAAAAAGTTAACACACCATAATCAATTTGTTTTTTTACTAGGGATGCAGGGATAGTTTAACAAGTCAATAATGTGATACATAACATAAACAGAAGTAAAAACAAAAATCATATTATTATCTCAATAGATGCAGAGTAAGCATTTGACAAAATTCAGCATCACCTTATGACTAAAACTCAGCAAAATCAGCATAGAAGGGGCATACAAGGTAATAAAAGCCGTTTATGACAAACCCACAGCCAACATTATACTGAACCAAAAAAAGATGAAAGTATTCCCTCTGAGAACTGGAAAACAACAAGGATTGCCTACTTTCACTACCTCTATTCAACATAGTACTGGAAGTCCTAGTCAGAGCAATCAGAAAACAGACAGAAATAAAGGGCATCCAAATGGTTAAAAAGGAAGTCAAACTGCTGCTGTTCACTGATGATATGACAGTAAACCTAGAAAGGCCTAAAGACTCATACAAAAAGCTTTACTGAAAAATGAATTGAGTAAAGTTTCAGGATATGAAATCAATGTAAACAAACTAGTAGCACTGCTATATACCATGAATGACAAAGCTGAGAATCAATTCAAGAACTCAACCCATTTTACAACAGCTGCAAAATATAAAATAAAATACCTAGGAATATACCTAACCATGGAGGTGAAATACCTCTACAAGGAAAACTGCAAAAGACTGCTGAAAGGAATCACAGATGACACAAACAAACAAATGGAAACACACCCCATGTTCATGGATGGGTGGAATCAATATTGTGAAAATGACCATACTGCCAAAACTAATCTACAAATTCAATTCAATTCCCACAAAAACACCATCATCATTCTTCATAGAACTAGAAAAAACAATCCTAAAATTCACATGCAACCAAAAAAAGAAAAAAAAAAAAAAGAGCCTGCATAGCCAAAGCAAGACTAAGCAAAAAGAACACATCTGTGGCATCACATTACCCAACTTCAAGCTGTAGTACAAGGCTATAGTTACAAAAACAGCAGGCTACTAGTATAAAAATAGACACAAAGACCAATGGAACAGAATAGAGAACACAGAAATAAAGCGAAATTTTTACAGCCAGCTTATGTTTGACAAAGCAAACAAAACATAAAGCGGTAAAGGACAACCTGTTCAACAAATGGTGCTAGAATAATTGGCAAGCCACATGTAGCAGAATGAAACTGGATCCTCATCTCTCACCTTATACAAAAATCAACCCCAAGATGGATCAAAGACTTAAATCTCAGACCTGGAACCATAAAAGTATCTAAAAGATAACATCAGGAAAACTCTTTCAGACATTGTCTTAAGTCTTCACGACCAAGAATCCAAAAGCAAATGCAACGAAAACAAAGATAAATATGGGACCTAATTAAACTAAACATCTTCTGCACAGCCAAATAAACAATCAGCAGAGTAAAGAGACAATCTACAGAGTGGGAGAAAATACTCACAAATGTGCATCTGACAAAGAACTAATATCCAGAATCTATAAGGAATTCAAAGAAATCAACCAGAAAAGATTAAATCTATCAAGAATGCACAAAGAACATGAACAGACATTCTGAAAAGAAGATATACAAATGGCCAATAAACATAAGAAAAAATGCTCAACATCACTAATTATCAAGGAAATGCAAATTAAAAGTGCAATGAGATATCACCTTATCTCTGCAAGAATGACCATAATTTTAAAAAGCAAAAATAATAGCTGTTGTCATGGATGTGATGAAAAGGAAATACTTTTATACTACTGGTGAGAATGTAAGCCAGTACAACCACTATGGAAAACAATAAGGAGATTCTGTAAAGAACTAAAAGTAGAACTATCATTTGATCCAACAATCTCAGTAATAGGTATCTATCCAGAGGAAAAGAAGTCGTTATATGAAAAAAAACACTTGCACATGCATGCTTATAGCAGCATAATTTGCAAGTGCATAAGTATGGAACCAGATTAAATGCCCATCAACCAATGAATAAATAAAGAAAATGTGGTATTTTTGTATATATACTATGCAATGCTACTCAGCCATAAAAAGGAACAAAATAATGGCATTCACAGCAACCCGGATGGAGTTGCAGACCATTATTCTAAGTGAAGTAACTCAGGAATGGAAAATGAAACATCCTATGTTCTCACTTATAAGCAGAAGCTAAGCTGTAGGGAAGTAAAGGCAAAACAATGATATAATGGACTTTGAGGACTTGGGGAAGAGTGGGAGGGGGTGAGGCATAAAAGACTACACACTGCTTACAGTGTACACTGCTCAGATGATGAATGCACCAAAATCTCAGAAATCACCACTAAACAACTGTCCCATGAAACCAGATATCACCTGTTCCCCTAAAACTAGTGAAATAAAAATAAAAGTGCAAATATTTTTATAAAAATGCATAGGCATCAAATGTAAAAATAAGCAAATTGGATTATATCAAACTTTTAGGAAAGGAAACAAACTTCTACACAGCCAAGGACACAATCAGCAGACTGAAAAAACAATCTATAGAAGGGGAAAAAATATTTGCAACCTAACCAAGGAGATTTATATCCAGAATATATACAGAATTTAAATATCTTGATAGCAACAAAAATTAAGTTTTTAAAGTGTACAAATAATTTGAACAGACATTTCTCAAAAGTAAACATACAAGTGGCCATGAAATAGATAACAAAACTATCAAAATCACTAATGATCAGGGAAATGCAAATCAAAACCATAATGAGATATGATCTCACCCCAGTTGGGATGGCTTATTTCAAAAACACAATAAATAACAAATGCTGACAAAGATGTGGAGAAAAGGGGACTCATATAGTGCTGGTGGGAGTGTAAACAAGTACAGAACTATGGAGAACAGTATAGAGGTTTCTCAAAAAACTACAAATAGACTACCTGTATAATCCAGCAATTTCACCTCTGGGCATTTATTCAAAGAAAAGCAAATCAAAATATCAAAAAAGAAACAATTATCTGCACTCCTATATTTATAGCGGCATATGCACAATAGCCAAGATAAGGAACCAACCCAACTGTCCACCAGTAGATGAATGAATAACCCAAATGCCCATTGATGATAGACTGGACAGGGAAAATGTGGCACATATACACCATGGAATACTATGCAGCCATAAAAAATGATGAGTTCTTGTCCTTTGTAGGCACACGGATGTACCTGGAAACCATCATTCTCAGCAAACTGACACAAGAACAGAAAAACACCGCATGTTCTCACTCATAGGTGGGTGCCGAACAATGGGAACACATGGACACAGGGAGGGGAGCATCACACACTGGGGTCTGTGGGGGGATCTAGGGGAGGGACAGTGGGGGGTGGGGAGTTGGGGAGGGATAACATGGGGAGAAATGTCAGATATACGTGATGGGGAGGAA